>JAJJWW010000548.1:0-157472 GCA_023531295.1 Papaver armeniacum
CCATTACTTCTAATTCGTTTTTGATTGAAATTTTGAGCAGTAGTCATCAAAATATGGTTTAAATGGAAGTTACTGGTGGCATGTTCGGTTAGGAATAGTTTAAAAAAACTAGTTTGCTAATAGAACATTTTGAAACCAAGAACACGAAGAACACTTCGGTTATCACGAATTAATTTTTCTTAACCGAACTCGGAGTTCGGTTGGTTAAAGAAGGCTAAAACTATTTTCTAACCGAACTTTACCAATATTACAAAAAAAAAAACAATCAAATGTATCCGAATCGTGCTTGTTTTCCCACTATGTTGATTTTGATTTAACCGAACTTTGCCCACTATGTTCGCTTGGTTCATGCAAAGAAGGCTAAAACTATTTTCTAACCGAACTTTACCAATATTACAAAAAAATAAAAAAAAAATTCCAATGTAACCGAACTGTGTTATTTTGCCCACTATGTTGAGTTTCAATTTAACCTAACTTGTCCCACTAGGTTCGGTTTGTTCGCAAAAAACCTTGACAAACCGAACACTTAACTAATTGTGTGTAGTTCGGTTAGATATTGGTTGGTATGAAGTTTGCGAAACAACCGAACTTTGTACACTAATGTGCAATCTTATTTTACATAAGTTCGGTTAGCTATTGGTTGCAAACTAACCAAACTTATAGACCCTAAAGTTCGGTTACATTTCGGCCAAACCAAGAACATAATCTTGTAATCCTATTTACAAAGTTCGTTAACATGTTCGTTAACCGAACTTCAAAAACCTCCATTATTGGAGAGTTCGGTAACCTGCGTGTTTAGAAAAAGTAACTTAGAACTACACTTTCAGATGAGTTCGGTTACATGTTCTTCACACAAGGTAACCAAACAAGCCCAAATCTACTTAACAAATTCACATTTTTTTGAAAATTTGGACCAATTCAACCAACATTATCTAAGTTTATAGCATACCTGGGTACCCAGATAGTCTTCCTCCGGTTGTGGATGGTAAAATCCATCATTTTCATCTTGAGATTGGCTTTGGGGAAGAATACATTCACCATCTAAGAAATAATTCATCACTTGAATAGTCTAGCTTAGTGAACTCAAAAGAAAATTTATTTCCATGTTTTTCTTCTTCATCTTCTCTAACTTTTCTCTCTCAATAATTCTACTTCTTTTTTAAAAATCTGATTTTTTAATCTCAAATCTTTATTCAAAATAATTTCACTAATCACACTGACTAATATTAACACTAACTAATCATTAACCAAAAATAATCAGAGGATAATTTAGGTATTATCATAAATATCTAGATAAGGGGTGACCTAGATTTACTTCTAATATCTTACCCAAAATAAAAGAATGGTCCCCCCCCAAAAAAGGCAGGTCCCCAAAAAATGGTTCTTAGATGGTGAATGTATTCTTCCCCAAATCCAATCTCAAGATGAAAACGATGGATTTTACCAACCACAACCGGAGGAAGACTATTTGGGTACCCAGGTATGCTCTAAACTTAGATAATGTTGGTTGAATTGGTCCAAATTTTCAAAAAAATGTGAATTTGTTAAGTAGATTTGGGCTTGTTCGATTACCTTGTGTGAAGAACATGTAACCGAACTCATCTGAAAGTGTAGTTCGATTACTTTTTCTAAACACGCAGGTTACCGAACTCTCCAATAATGGAGGTTTTTGAAGTTCGGTTAACGGACATGTTACCGAACTTAGTAAATAGGATTACAGTGTTATGTTCGGTTTGGCCGAAATGTAACCGAACTTTAGGGTCTATAAGTTCGGTTAGTTTGCAACCAATAGCTAACCGAACTTCTGTAAAATAAGATTGCACATTAGTGTATAAAGTTTGGTTGGTTCGCAAACTTCATACCAACCAACTATCTAACCAAACTTACGTACAATAAAATTTGATTTAGTATACGTGAAGTTCGGTTAGTTGTCAACTTGCTTTACAAACCGAACTCTGAGTTCGGTTATCCCGATAAAATTATTATGTAATCAAACTTATTTGTGATTGCAATTGATGTTGTTCCATTTATTGTAGATTGAATGTCAACCTATACCAATGTATAATCAACCTTCTCCGGTTGGCATTTTTTTTGAAGATACATCGCATCACTATGTCAATGATTTGGTTTTTGATAAACCTATTGATGCGAAGAATTGGGCTAGAGAGCATGCCAAGAAAGCCATGTGCGTATTAGTTTTGAATGGAAAAGAAATCCAAACTCGTTTTGAAATGGTTGTGAGAGAAGTGGAGATCTCGATGTTACTCACAAGAGGAAGGGTTATGTTTATAAAGGAAAGACGACGAGGAAAGAAGACAACGTGCTCAAAGAAAATTAAATGTACGTTCAATCTAGTATTTAGTAAGTGTAAAAAAGAATGGATGGGTTCTATCTATGTATGGATAAGGTGGCAGGTCATGATCATAACCACCCTTGTCAGGGTGATCTTGAAGGACATGCAATGGAGGCTCACTCCTCAAGAAATGGAGAAAATAGCTAAATTTAGGAGAATGGGAATTTCACCACTTAACATGCTTCTCTTACTAAAGGATGATAACAAGGATAATGTATGATCTTTGACCACTATTAACAATGCAATTGAGACAATTAAAAGGAATGAATGGAAGGATAGACAAGTGATGCAACAATTGTTTTTTTGCGCTAAAGAGAAAGGCTACGTGGTTCAAAAGAAGGTAGGTCCAGAAGATGAAATAACGCATCTCTTAATTGCGCATCCGAAGAGTGTTCAATTGGCTCAATGCTTCCATCAAGTTCTTATAATGGATTTCACTTACAAGACTAACAAATACGAGATGCCATTATTGAACATTGTTGGTCGTACCTCGACGAAGTCACCGTTTACCGTTGCTTTTTGTTTTCTAGAAGATGAGCAAGAACCAAGTTACACTTGGGCGCTACAACAAGTGAAGGACATATACCGAGATGATGATATCCCTGCGGTTATAGTGACGGACAACGATGTAGCATTAATGAACGCAATAGAGAGAGTCTTCCCATTAGCACATAATATGCTTTGTACGTTCCATATATGGTTTAATGTGATGAATAGGTGCAAGCCTCAAATTTGTCCACCAAAGAGGAAAGCATTTGAAGAGATTAGTAAGCTATCAGAAGATGTGCAAGAGGATGCAAAAGAGGAATTCGATATACAATACATTATAAATCACGCTAAATGGGTTGCTTTCTCTGGTGAATGGGAGTCATTGACTTGGTCTCTCACCGAAGAACAGTATAATCTAAATCTTGCAGCATTTATCGAACATTTGTCTAGCCCCGAATATCCCGAGGATATTGTAACGTATGTGGTTAAGCAATGGTTGGAACCGCACAAAGAGCACTTCGATTATGCATTTACCAACCACCATAAACACTTTGGGAATCAAGCGACAAGTTTGGTGGAATTGGCTCACCACAGGTTGAAGAGAATTCTTTTTGGATGTATCGATAATTTTGTTGACTGTGTTTAAAGCAATGGAGAATTACTTCAACCGCGAGATTGATATAATTAAAGAGAAGTTTCAAAAAAGCCGCATCAT
The DNA here is from genome assembly GCA_023531295.1 of Papaver armeniacum. NCBI lineage: Eukaryota > Viridiplantae > Streptophyta > Magnoliopsida > Ranunculales > Papaveraceae > Papaver > Papaver armeniacum. Next base: position 3,558 of record JAJJWW010000548.1, read on the forward strand.
GAAGTACAAAAGGATTATACAAAAAGATGGTAACATCAATAAAATGGAGGACCTTCGGTTGTTCAAGGGACTCCATTATAATGTTTCGCGTGCTTGCATTAAGAGGTTAATGGTAGAGGTGAATTTGATTGACATATGGGGAACCAAGCCGGACGAGGTGTGTGTTTGCAACATGATGAAGTATATGGGACTCCCTTGTCATCATATGATAGTTAAGTATGAACATGGCATAATCCCTCTAAGCTATATAGATACATATTGGCAACAATTAAGTTTTTTCCCTCCTCCAAAGGGCGATGTTGGAGAAGAGTTTGGTGACAATGAGATGGGAAGAATCGTTATCGAGATGTACCGAACATGAACAAACTTGATAAGAAAATCTTTTGGGATGACATGCGGCCAATCGTTTATCCACACACTTCGGAGAATGTGCACGAACCGAAAAAAGGCAAGGGAAAGGTAGGCCAATCACCAAAGAAACAAAAAAACAAGTAATGAATATTCAAAGGTGTTGGCTAAGAGTAAAAGTGAAATGACCCTTTTACTAGAGATACTTGTGGGCATGAGCATACCGCGGCGAAGTACCAAGAAGATTCTAAAAAAGGTCTAGGAATATTATGGAAAAGGGCGAAACAAGTGAACGGGATATGAAGAAAAAGGACCGATGTTACGCTGCAACCAACCCCACCTACTCCATCGGAACCTAGCCAACCAATTCAACGAGGACGTGAAGCTTAAGGCTCAAATATGCTGCATCCAATAAAGAAGTCGACCAATTGATGATACACCACCTTTTTTTTGATAAAAGGTACTTGGGAGAGATACCTCCATACATTAAAAGTACGTCATATCCACCGATGACGTCCCTCTGGATGGTAATTGCGGATTCCACGTTGTCGTACAACAACTAGGGCCTTTCACTGAAGGTGTGAAGCTGTATAATGATAATCAAATCACTTATGTCTGGCAAAGGTTGTTGATGAAGTTAAAGGACAAACCGGGATTTTACAAGACAATGTTGTTCGATGGGGATGCTAGTCTCTTTGTGCGCTTTTTAGGTATCAAATGCGTCTCACGGGGGATCCAATCACAAGGGATCATTGGATGGGCATGGCGATATGTGGGCACTTAATCTCCGAAGCATTCAATTACGTGGTTCACTATTTCTCAAAAGGTGCTAGTTTCACATACACTCCAAAAACAAAAATATGTGTCGAGCAACTTAGACGTAGGAGAGTGGTGATTGCGTTTGTTAACAATAACCATTTTATAGGCCTCCGGTTAGAAGATGATTGTCCACTGCCTCCGATATGTGGACACTCTTATTGGAATAGATTTAACCCCGACACAATGTTGGGTTGGTGGATTATGTACGAGCATAACATGGAGATGTGGAAAATTTTGAAGGATTCGGAAAAAATCATACACGAAGGTTCAATTTCCCTTGCGGATGATTAAATGTACCATTAATTAACTAAGTATGCTTTGAACATCAACATAAGAATCAAAGATTGTGTTTTTTGGAATTAGGTCTTATTTTTGGGTTATGCTTCGAACATTTTCATAAGTATTAGAGATTTTTATTTTTGGAACTTTTTTTTTTCATATTGGAACTTAATTACATGACATCGCCGAACAGTGAGACAACAAGACTTAAGTTCGGTTAGGAAATGAAATTAGAGGACATTGCCGAACTAAAACTAAAGCTACATAACATTTAATATCCGAAACGCGTTATGAAAAAGTCTTTAAGGATGCGGAAATGATCTTCATATTTGAAATCCTTTCTCTTTCATCTTCGCCATTCGTTTTTTTGATGTTAATATGATTTCGGCGAATCCTTCACCCCTAAGTCGATACCGCCTTACAATACGAAATAAAGCCATAAATTCCACAACTGTATCTCTAATCTTTCTGAATCGAATGAAAAAAGCTATATGATCACGGTTATGAGGGTTTGTTGTGTCGGAGCAGAATTTTTCATGAATTTTCCCCCAATAAATTTGACTCATAATACCATTCATTCTTCGTTCTTCACCCTCTTTGGATAGTATAGTATGTAGTTTCTGCAAAGAGAAAGATCTTCATCTAGAGTAAATTTAGGAGTAGTAGCTGCCATTTTTAGAAGATTTTGAGACAAAATGTTAACTATGAGACACATATTTATACCACTGAGGTGTATAACAGCTATAAAAATAGTCGTTACTTGAAATTTGTGTCATTAAAATTTACAAATACATAGTTCGTTTACATATGAAATGCATCGACAAAACCGAACTCAGAGGTTCGGTTGGTTCTGCAAATCCAAGGTAACCGAACAGTGCAAACCACCAAATTGCAAAGTTACAGTGTAATGTTCGGTTACCTGGTAAATCATAGCAGGTAACCGAACTTAGGAAAATTATCTATGATTTTTGAGATCCACAGTGTAATGTTCGGTTACCTGCAAAATAATACCAGGTAACCGAACATTACACTGTAACTTTTAAAATATTGTTGTTGTGAGTTCGGTTAGATTGCAAAATCTCCGAACCATCCGAACTTGTGGACAACCAAGTTCGGTTACCTTCAAAATAATACAAGGTAACCGAACATTACACCGAAAAATTTTAAAATATTGTTGTTGTGAGTTCGGTTAGATTGCAAATCTGAACCAACCGAACTTGTGGACCACCAAGTTCGGTTATCTGCAAAATAATACAAGGTAACCAAACATTACACTGTAAATTTTGAAATTTTCTTGTTGTGAGTTCGGTTAGATTGCAAAATCTGCGAACCAACCGAACTTGTGGACCACCAAGTTCGGTTACCTGCAAAATAATCTGTAGTATTATTTGTTACACAGTAAAATTTTCTAGGTAACCGAACTAAAACTACACTAAGGCCGGTTTATGAACCCATAAGTTCGGTTGCCTGCAAAAAAATTGCAGGTAACTGAATATAACTCTGTAACTTCTGAAAAAAAATTTGTAGCTGAGTTCGGTTAGGTTACAAATTTGCGAACAAACCGAACTTAATAACATCAGAGTTCGGTTGTTTACGATATTTAGTCTACTAACCGAACTACCTAATTGTTTCTTAAAAATTTGAATGTAATGAAACACTTATGAGTCAAAGAGCCGAACTAATCCCTTAAAACACAAATTAAAAACCAAATTATGAAATTCATTTACTAATCCACATAACTAAATGTTGGAAGCACACGAACATAAGAAAACAAACTACCAAATCTGCTTGATAAAAAAGTCTTCCAAATATAAGGAAACAAACTACCAAATCCTAATAAAAAAATCTTCCAAACATAAGAAAACAAATTACCAAATCCACAATAAGTTTTCTAAACATAAGAAACCAAAGTACTAATTGTTGTAATCACTCATATACCACAACCACTATGAGAAAATTTTCTACTCTTGCGTTTAGGAGCTTTAGGTCGTCCATCGTCACTAGGAGTGTCATCTCCACTGCTTTGTTGTTCAACCATCCGACATGAACCTTCCCCTTCGGCGACTCCTCTTCGACGGCATGGTCCGGCTTGGATCAACCTGGCTTGTATCGACAAGGTTGGGATTAAAAACATTAATTAGTCCATTGGTTGTAGAGTTATGTTTGTTGTAGAGTGTCCATCGGCTCTCCACTCCGTATTTTTGCCATCATGTTTTTCAACAATTTAGCACTTGCCTTCACCTTTTCTCATCAAAAACATAAGTAACTATTATTTTTCAATACTTTATAACATTTTGAAAAACAAAAATAAGAGTAAATATCTTATCGCCGAATTCCACAAGATCAAGGCCTCATCACCACACATAGGGGTATGCATCATAGTTTTCTGAGCCTCTTTCTCTATTGTCTTCACTTTTGCTTTATCAGCACGGGCTTGTTGGACACTGTTTATTACACGAGGATGAGAAAAATGTTCATACCATTCCATATATCCCTCGTCAGCGGCATTTGGCTCATCAAACGAATCTTGTAACTCTTCAACTGGAACAAAATAATCCACAAAGTTCTTCCAGTGGTCCACTGATGGAGCAGGATCGTATTTGGGGGAGAAATTCTTCTCGGTGTTCTTTGTTCCCTGCTTCTTCACATTGAAGTTGAAGTTTTCCACTTGTGGGACACTTTGGACACAAGAAAGTTGACTTAATACTCTTCGAGGATTATACATTGTACAACCTCCGGGATGAAACAACGGTCCATTATAAGCCGTAACAGGTGAGAAATCAATAACCTCAACATCCTCCTCGTCTTCAACTAATGCAATGGTGTAAGGATGGAAAACCACATCTTCCACTGTTAACTTATCCAATGTGTCCCTCAACTCCAACACCTTTTTTTTCCTATTCTTTTCCTGTGAGTTCAAAAATTCATATTTACCAGGCTTCCCATAAGGCAAGGAGTGTGAGCATGAGACAATTGCAGTTTAGGGAAGTGGTCGTACACCCAAACCTATAAGAAGAGGCAACAAATAATACATTCGCAATATTATTAGTAACAATATACATTTATTCACTTATATATTGAAACACACAAACGATAATGTAACGGGGTACCTGAAAAAGGGTGTATAAGCCTCCAAAATATAGACTCTTAAGCCTCGAATCTTTTCTGAGTTCCTCTTGAACGAATGAAAGAACCGCAATGCCCCAAGAGTAGTTGTTCACCTCATTCAGGGGGTCCAATAGCTGGAGGTAATGAGCATTTACCATGTGACCTGAACTGTCAGAGAAGAAAATGGTTCCTAGTTGATATAACAAATAAGCAGTCACATGGTGCTTAATCTTCTCCTCTGTCATCACCAACTTTCCTTCAGTAACCAAATCTTTCTTCCCTGAAAACTTATCAAACAAGGTTTTGAGCTTGATCTTTTTCAACTTCTTCTTGTACGTGTGGTCTTCCTCAAACTCATTATACTCATCACCTTCCTTAGGCTCTTTGTTAGCTCGTCTAAACTCACATTGTGCCTTTTTATCGCTCCATCCTAGACACCTTTCGAATAGCTTTTCAAGAAGTTCATAACTCATCGAGGGATCGTATCCATCTCGAACACTTGTTCCCGTAATTGGTAGGGATGTGATTCTAAAACAATCATCCGGAGTTATTATTATCTCACCAAAAGGTAGATGAAAGGTATCCGTCTCAGGATAAGACCTCTCGGCAAATGCGAATAAATGTGACATCAAATTTTTGGTGCGCATGTTGTATCCCATTCCATAGTACACAATCAAATACCGCCAAGCGGACCTCATCACACTCATTTTATATATTCCATATCTTGTTCTTTTCACGCTTCAAAACACGAACAACATTATTATGATCCTACAAAAGCAACATCATATATTATATACTAATATATATAGAAAAGAACAATATATGTCAAAATATAATAAAATGACTGAGAAATATTGATGGTTAAGATTGAACCATACCTTTGTCGCAAAGATCTTGGCAGCCCATGAGTTTTTGTAGCCCATCAATACCTCCCGCCATCTCTTGGAGTACCATAAGTTGGCTTCTTTGGAGGCAAACACAAATTGTCATTAGGAATGTATGAATATCTAGCACAAGTCTTTTTAGGCGTCTTTCTAGGTTTCTTTCCCACTATTTCTACTTGTGCCTCTTCCTCTTCGTCTTCCTCTTCATCCAAGTCCTCCTCTGATTCATCATCATCCTTATCTTCATCTTCCTCATCTTTTTCACCGTCATCATTGTCACCCTCATTTCCTCCTCCTTCATCTGGTTCACCATCATTGCCACCCTCAATTCCTCCTCCTTCAGCTGGTTCACCATCATTGGCACCCTCATATCCTTCTCCTTCAACTGGTTCACCTTATCCACCTTAATGATGTTCTTGACTGCCCATCTCTTCCACGATCTCTTCATTAACTTGTTGGATTACATTGTCAATATTATCTCTATTAACACCATCTTGGATGACAACACCCGGTAATGACCCACCTCTACACTTAGCATTTTTGGTTCCACGGTTACAGGCATCACAATATACTTTTCCTCGAGGCGTGGGAGTTCTCAGATCTTCCAGTAAAGGTTGGTTTGATTTTTTGCCTCTTCCACTAATCAAGAAAACAAAAGATATTAGCTTAACCGCTAAATGATTCATTAAATCAGATGCAACATAAGGGTTCTCAGCGTAAGGTTTGGTTAATAGCAAAAATTCACGAAAAATAGGCCAACTCTAATTTTGTGTTCCATAGTATAGTTCGGTTACCAAAGGTTTTTTACGAACAAACCAAACTCAACATTGGTCAATATTAATGGAGAGTTCGGTTTGTCAAGGTTTTTTGCGAACAAACCGAACTCCACATGTATGCAACTACTGAAGAGTTCGGTTTGTCAAGGTTTTTTTGCGAATAAACCGAACTCAACATGTATGCAACTCAACATAGTTGGACAAGTTCGGTTAAATTGAAACTCAACATATTGGGAAAAATAGCATAGTTCGGTTATATTGAAGAAAAAATTTTTGGTAAAGTTCGGTTACTAAATAGTTTTATATTTTTATGCGAACAAATCGAACAAAATAGCACAGTTCGGTTACATAAAAACTCAAAATAGCGGGCAAAAAAGCAGAGTTCGGTTACATGTGAAAAAAAAATTGTTGTAAAATTGGTTAAGTTCGGTTAGAAAAAAGTCTTAGGCTTCTTTGAGAACTAACCGAACTGGAAGTTCGGTGACCTAGTTTTGAATCCTATAGAACCGAACTATTCTTCGTGTTCTTCCTTTCAGGAAGTTCGGTTAACAAACTAGGGTTTTTAAAAATTCGTCCTAACCGAACAATGCACTGTAACTTCCATTTGAACCCTATTTTGATGATTTATATTCAATTTATGCAATGAAAATCAAATTAAAAGTTATGGGTTTGTTGGAAAATACCTGCGGATTGGTCCCATGGCAGAATCAGGCTTCGGCTTGCGTCTTTGATACTCGATGATGCCTCTAACTTCCGGTTCCACTTCTTCCTCAATTTGAACTTGTTTGTGATGTGTTAGATGTCCTAATGCGGGACCTGTTCCTGGGAGTCTTTTGGTTTGCTTTCGAAGAACCATTCTTATAGTCGATTGATTAATCGACGATGAAAATTTTATGAATCGACGATTAATCGATGAAGACGATGTTGAAAGGAAAGAAGAAGAAATTTTTTCTCTCACAAAAACTGTTTGTGCGGCTAGGGTAGGGTAGGAAGAAGAAGAAAACTGATTTTGATTTTTTGTTAATATATTAGATTAGGTTAAATTTATATTTTGGTAGTTATTAGTTTAGTTATAATCTCAATTAGGGTTAGGGGCAAATTAGTAATTCTACACTTTAGGACATCCCTTATAAGTATAGGGTAGATGGCCTTATAAAACAATGGTCCCCTCAAAAAAAAAAAAGGCTGGTCCCCTAAAAAAACGGTTCAAATTCTATTTCGTGCATTTAGTTCAACAAATGTGATCACCCACCTAGCCTAAGACTCTTAAGTATTTGTGTCACATCCGTAGTTTTTATGAATGGAATTCTCAAATATTCTCATTTATTGTTAGAGAAGAAGGCAAGGCCTTATATACAAAGTTTGAGTGAAATGTCGACATACATTGTAAAGAAGGATGTCGACATTCAGCCTAAGGTAAGTAAGAAAATATTGCAAAGTAAATACACATATCTTACAAATATCCCAATACCCCCCCTCAAGTTGGAGCATGAAGTTTGGAAATGCCCAACTTGGCAAGAAGAGATTGAAAATGTTGACGACCCAGAGCTTTGGTAAGAATATCAGCAAGTTGAATAGTAGTATGAACGTACGCAGGAGCAATAGTACCTTTGAGAATCTCATCAAATGCGAAATGACAATCTATTTCAATGTGTTTCGTGACGTTCATGAAAGATAGGATTGTTTGCAATATGTAGAGCAGCTTGACTGTCACAATGAAGAGATACGGGCGGAGCATGCTCAACACCAAGACTCCGAAGCAAATTCTTCAACCAAATGATTTCACAAGTGGCTGAAGCCATGGCACGATATTCTGCTTCCGCAGAAGAGCGGGAAACTTGATTGCTTGTTTCTTTGTTTTCCAAGAGATAGGAGAGTTCCCAAGGAATACAAAATAAGCGAGAAGAGAACGTCTACTTATTGGACAACTAGCCCAATCTGCATCACAATAAACATCAAGAACTAGAGTGGAATCGGCACGAAGTAATATACCTTGGTGGGGACTGTTTTTCAAATAACGAACAACTCTGAAGAGCCGCATCCCATTGAGATTGTTTTGGATGCTTCATTAATTGAGATAATATATGAACCGCATAAGAAAGCTCGGGCGAGTTATGGTAAGATAAATTAGACGCCCCACCCGTCGTCTATACCGGCAGGATCTGTCATAGGTGTGTCCGATGCAAGAGCTAGACGATGATTTTCTTCCATTGGAACGCTAGGCTGGTTTAGAACCTAAAAGACACATTTGGACAATATGTCAAGAGCATATTTGCGTTGACAAAGAAAAATCCCTTTTGAACTTCTAGCCACTTCAATGCCAGAAAATACTTCAATTTTCCCAAGTCCTTCATATGAAAACGATCACCAAGATAAGATTTCAGTTCACGAATAGCATCGCTATTATTCCCAGCAATAACAAGATCATCCACATAAACAAGAATATTCAATATCACGCCCTTTTTACGATAAACAAATAAGGAATGATCAGATTTGCTTGCGGAAAAACCGTATGCACGCAAGGCTGTGGCTAACTTGGCATACCAACATCTAGGTGCTCGTCGCAAACCATACGAGAGACTTATGTAGCCTACATACCTTGCTTAGGTCACGCCATTACTAAATCCGGGAGGAAGACGCATATATACCTCTTCATCCAAGTCACCATGAAGAAACGCATTATGAACGTCCATTTGAACTAACTCCCAATTCGATCAAGCGGCAAACTGTTAAAAAGTACGCACGAGTAACCATTTTTACAGTAGGAGCAAAAGTCTCACTGAAATCTATTCCCTCTTGTTGATGATTACCGAAGACAACCAGGCGTGCCTTGTATCGTTCAACCGTACCATCAGAACGACGCTTGATCCGAAACACCCACATGCATCCGATAGCCAATTTTCCCGGAGGTAAGTCTTCAAGTGTCCAAGTTCCATTGGCAATGAGGGCCGCAATTTCTTCCTCCATCGCTTTTCTCCAGCGAGGATCATTCATTGCTTCCTTAAAGGATGTAGGCTCCTTATCAGATGAAAGAGCTGCAAGAAAATGTTGATGCGCAACAGAAAAAGCATTACAATTTACATAATGTGTTATAGGATATGGAGTACCTGAGGAATGGACTGGTATGTGTGAACTGTGAGGGGGAACCAAAGTCGTGTTAGTCTTCGGCTCCACATTTTGCCATTTTACAAAATCTTTATGTCTGACATTTTCGAATTTGATACGTTTACCACGACCAAGGTTTGCATCAGTAAGTACAGTGCTTTCAACAGTAAGAGTATCATCAACCAAAACATTTCCATCATTATCTGCCGGGACACTTTCATTTCCAACCAAACCTGACAAATTTTCGGATCTTTGCTGGTAACAAAACATCATCACTTTGGATGAAGGTTGAGCGTCACTGGGCAGTATGAAAGTGGCAATCGAAGATGCATCATAAACCAACGTGCTGGCTGGAAGTATAGAAGCGTACGGAGGCCCTTGTTGTACTTGTTCGAGTGGGATTGCCGGCGTATGCAGTCCTCAAAAAAATCCCCACAATTCGCAGTATTATCAAGTTCTGCTGGATATAATGAGTGAAGACGGTTTATTTCTTCGGAATCAGCTAGAGGATAAACATCTTCAACAAAGCTAACATCACGAGACTGAAAATAATCCCCCGTTGCAAGATCAAATAGATGCCATCCTTTCTTCCCAAAAGGATATCCAAGAAAAATACATCGATGACTTCGACTGTCAAACTTATCACGAGGATTAATATTCTTCGCATAACATAAACATCCAAAAACTCTAAGTAGGTCGATAGTGGAGCACGACCATAAAGCATTTCAAAGGTGTCTTAAAATCAAGCACACGAGAGGAGTGCGATTAATCAGATATGCAGCGGTTAGAACACATTCACCCCAAAAAATCAATAGGTAAACAAGCTTGAAAACGTAAAGCACGAGCAACATTAAGAATATGACGATGTTTACGTTCTACTCTAGCATTTTGCTGAGGCGTTTTAACCATGGATGTCTGGTGATCAATTATCCCATTCGTATGAAAATAAGTACTAAGACCCTTAAATTCTGTCCCATTATCACTTCGCAAAACTTTTACTCTTTTGGTGAATTGTCGATCAACCAAGGAGAAAAAATTCATTAATAAACGTGGAACCTCGTCCTTTGTTTTCATCAAATATACCCACACACATCTAGAAAAATCATCCACAATAGTCAAAAAATACCGAGAATTGCAAGCACGATTTGCACGATAAGGACCCCAAACATCACAATGAATTAAATCGAACAATTTATCTGCTTTATTTTCACTTAACGGAAAGATACTACGAGTTTGTTTTGCCCGATAACAAATATCACAAGCTTTAAACTCCATCTTATTATTATTACTACGACAAACTTGAGGTAGCAGCTCCATTACTTGTCGAGAAGGATGTCCTAGACGTTTATGCCATAAATCTGCCATGTCTTTCCCATGAACAACATTAACACGAGTTGGTTCCCTCATCGGCAGATGATAAAGCCCCCCAATAAGTTCACCCATACCAATCATCATCCTCAAGACAAGGTCCTGTACAACACAGTAAGAGAATGTAAATTGTATGCTTAATTTTCTAGAAGAGAGAAGTTGCGAGACTGATAGTAAGTTGCAAGTGAATGAAGGGACGAATAACACATTGTTCAAAACTAAAGAAGCGTTTAAAGTGACTTCCCCTATTCTGGTGGCCTCTATAGTAGCACCATTAGGCAACCCAACGTGAATAGGAGTTATGGCACGAGAGAAATCAAAGAGATTTTCATCACAACAAACGTGATTCGATGCACCAGTGTCAACAATCCAAGTATAAGCTCTCTTACCAGTTAAACGAATATGATTGGTAGGTGCAGACATTTCACCCAAGACAAGCATTCACTTTAGGTGTAGCAACTGTTTCGGGGTGTTTGAGCTTGGTTTTCTACGACTGTGGCTTGCGGACGCCTAGGTTCACGGCCAAGTGGATAACCATGTTTCTCCCAACCGGCGTTCCTCAAGATGTCCATGATAGCCACAAAAGCGCACTTTAACGGAGATCGGCTGATTTCACACCTTGTGGCATATTACTACGAACAACAAAGGCCATTGGTGGTGCTTCTTCAGTCCTTCGTTGAGTATAAAGGTGAACCTCCTCCTCTTGTGAAATTCTTGAGTACACAGAGTGAAGAGATGGCAATGGCTCGATGGATAAAATATTAGAGCGTGCATTAGCATAATAAGATTCAAGACCCATTAGAAATTCACGCACCTGATCAGCTTCACGTCTTGTACGAAGGGTTTTATTCAAATCACATTTGCAACCGGAACAAGAACAAGAAGGCAAAGCATCAAAGTCATTGATATCATCCCATAATTTCTTTAAACGTCCATAATAAGCCATAATTGACTCACACGATTTTTGTTTGCAAGCGGCAACATGATTTTAATTGAAAAATTTTAATACCGTTTCCAACAGAAAAATGTGAACGGATATCTTCCCACAATTCATATGACGTATCACGATAAGAAATAGTAGATCGAATATTCGGATCAATAGTATTAAAAATCCAAGCCACAATCATATAGTTAACCGTCCACCAATCCTCAAGATCATTAGAATCAGTTGTAGGTTTAAGTATTTTACCGTTAATGAAACCGAGTTTTCGTTTTGCTCCCAACGAAACCCTAATCGCTTTAGCCCATTCTTCGTAGTTGGATCCCTTAAGAACAACGTGCGTGATGACTGTTCCTGGATTATCATTCGAAGCTAGAGCATACAAAGGATTGGAAGTACGTGAAGAGGTTGGTTGTGGAATCTCATCATCCAAATGAGGTGTTCCCATTGTTATAAAAGATTTGAATCTAAAAATTTTCTGGCTCTAAAGATACCATGTAGTTTTTATGAATGGAATTCTCAAATATTCTCATTGATTGTTAGAGAAGAAGGCAAGGCCTTATATACAAAGTTTATGGGAAATGTCGACATACATTGTAAAGAAAGGATGTCGACATTCAGCCTAAGGTAAGTAAGAAAATATTGCAAAGTAAATACAAAATATTGCAAAGTAAATACACATATCTTACAAATATCCCAATAACATCTCCGATTCACCAAGTGTACAATCAATTAGTATGACAAAGCTAATAAAGGGTAAGTTCTGTTCTATGAATCAAACGAAACAACAATAAATATCAAAAATTATTTCAAAAAATTGGTGTCCAGAACTAAACATATTATCCAATTTACAAGTGTATGTACGATAGATAAAATGACATATTTCCAAACTAAAAATTAGCAAGTTAAATTTTGGCTCCACCATTGGTGTCTTCCATGAGATATTAATAATTCGTGTGACGTTGTTTCGTTTGTACTTATTATGACTCGGGAAACCGAACTTTGGCTCACACCTTTTGTGCCTAGGCGCGTCCACGGCGCCCGTGGAGACTAGGAAAAACAAAATAGTCAAAGGTAACGGCTCACGCCTTTTTCCCCTCACTGGTGAGGCGATCCCTTTACGCCTCGTGCGCCTAGGCAAGCGCTTGCCTTTCACAACATTGAAAAAGGCTGCTACTCAGATGGATTGATTTCTACACAAAGTAATTTCGGAGTTTCATCCTTTCGCGTCTTGAAATCTTATGATGTTTATTCATTTTATGTTCCATAATGAAATCTTCTTCTTCTTTTTTCCACAACTGCTCCATGAGTTCTTCTCCAATCCATCTTGGATTTTTTCTAAGTTCTTCGACTGCATCATACTTCCCTTGCAGAAAGTCTTGATGCAAACTGAATAATTTATCAGCCGCCTCCAGAAGTGATGGATTTGGTCCAAGAGTGTATTTCAAGGAAATACTGAGCGTCTCATACATCAGAATTACCACATGCCCAACCGTGCAGGAATCTTTTCTCTGTAGAAACAAATCTAGGATATCTTCAGCCATTTTCTCGACTTTTTCATACTTGACTTTGCCAGCAGTTAGTCTGATATACTCTGCTCGGTGGGAATAACAATCTGCGGCAATCATCTGAAGTTTTACACATCGAGAGAGAATGAGAGAGATGCCTTCTGCCAATAGCGATACAACATCTGGTGCCAATTCAGTTGCCGGCATATCCTTTGTGCAAACAGATTTCTTATCAGCTTCTTCTCCAAGATCCATCTGAGACTTCAAGTGCATATATATCATCTTAACGAAATCTTCTCTTCAGAGTTTGAACAAATCGATCGAGAATAACGGGCACCTTCCTTTTCGGAATAATATACACCTTCCTTTTCGGTATAATATATGAGTAGAAAAACGGGAATAACAAGCTTTATATACCGCTAGAACAATACCAAGGCAAGAACACCGTCGTCTGGCTCTCTGCAAACAAGGAAAGAACACCATCGTCTGGCTCTGCGAACCCTGGTGCGATCTCCCATCTCTCTCTTTTATTCATGTCGATGCCCACCATCCATTTTCGTGGAGAAAAAGAAGGAAAGATAGACCATGGAAGCGAAGGTGTTGTCGGTTCAGCTGCTGAAGATATCGATCTTGGTTCCTTTTCTTTCTCTTATGTTATTGATCTAACTTGCTGTTTTATCAATCTGAAATTTTCCTAGGGTTTGATTTTTCCTAATATTATTAGTTGTCTGTTTAAAACAAGAATGTGCATAATCTAACATTTTTCTTAGGATCCTATAATTTAGGATCTTATTTTACGTGGCTATTTTACAGTTAACTGATGTGCATGGGTGACCACAGGTGATCAGGAAACCAAGAATGTGCCAGAGCCTTCCTCACTGGTCCCTGAAAGTACGTGCAAGAAATGTGGAAGAATCGGTGATCACTTGTCAATAGATTGTCTTTATGGAATTGGTAAGCTGGCAAGTAAGTATATCCACAGCACTATCCGTGTCAGAAACCTCGCAGAAGACACTTATAAGTCAGACTTGGAATGTCTATTCGGTACCTATGGGCCAGTTGCTTTAGTTTTGAGCCTGGAGTGCAAAGGGAGGGCAAGAGAGATCAAGGTTTGATAGCTTTCGAGAACAATGAAGATGCACATAATGCAATTGAGAAGCTCAATGGGTACACTTTTAACAACCGATTTCTTACAGTCGAGTGGGCAACGAATGTACCAGAGAAAACGAAGAACGTGCCAGACCCTTCGATACTGGCGCAGGAAAATGAATGCAAGAATTGTGGGAAGATTGGTGATCACTTGACAAAAGATTGTCGCTACATCAAGGGAAATCGATAAAAAGTATGACCAAAACACTATCCTTGTTAGAAACCTCGCTGAAGACACTGAACGTTCAGATTTGAAATGGCTATGCCGTACTTATGGGCCAGTTCATAGTGTTTTTATCCTGGAATGCAAAATGAGGGAATGAGAGATCTAGCTTTGGTAGCCTTTGAGAACAAGGAAGATGCACAAATGGCAATTGAGAAGCTCAATGGCTCCACTTTTAACAACCGCGTTCTCACAGTCGAGTGGTCTAAGAGTGTACCAGACCGGTCACCGGCCCAGGAGGAAAAAAGGTGCAGGAGTTGTGGCGAGATCGGTCGCCACTTGACGAAATATTGTCAGCATGCAATTAGAGGTAGGCTGGTAGCTAAGCATGTCGAGAACACCATCCGTGTTGCAAGCCTCGCGGAAGACACTGACAGGTTAGACTTGATAGAGCTATGTTCAACTTATGGTCCAGTTGATCGTGTTTTTGAGAAGAAAGATTACATTGCGGTAGCCTTTGACAATAAGGAAGATGCACAAATGGCAATTGAGAAGCTCAGTGGCTCCACTTTTAACCACCGCGTTCTCGCGGTCGAGTGGTGGGCAGAGTGGGCTGCAAAACAATTCCCCAGAAATGAATCTTAAGATTTTCTGCGTTATTTCTTGTATATGCGATATCTAATGAACGCATGTCTAAAAAAACTTAATCACTGCCCCGATGAATTTTTTTCACGAGATAATTCACCGTCAGTTTAAAATCGTTGACTACCACCGGTAAAAAAAAAATCTGGTTTAATGTGGGGCTGTCGGTTCCGGTGAATCAGAACCGAAATCCGATAATATATCCGGTAACCATCTTCCGTTCTTGAAATGACCAATTTTTCATCTTATTATATTTGATATAAATCTAAGTCTAAATTTCTGATCGATATAATAATGACAACAAATTCAACTACGTTCCTTCCTTGACTGCTTCTAAAATAGAATTTAAACTTCTAAAAGATTGGATGCAGATTCCTAATTGTACAGAAATAACAATTGTTGATGCAGACTGCACTCTGAAAAAATCCAAACCCAAGATTCTGATATATGCCATTGCCCTCTGTAAGTCGGCAAGCAAAAAGTCCAGGTCAAAAATTCCACATTTTCCAACTTCAATTAAATCAGCTAGACCACATTCTGAAGAGCATAGCCTAATGGTAATACACATTCAAGACGAGGGCTTCTGCCCGAGTAACAGCTAGACCACCTCCACAACTATCTAGCAAATAAGACTTTTGCATTTGGCAGCTATGGTGTCAATATTATCAAATGCAGAAGAAATTCGAGCACCTGTTTCTCAAATAAATCTTCAAGTGTGTCCTTGGTCAGATGGAGGTAACATTGATGCCGCAGTCCATCTGTATTCACTCCAAGCCCAAATAATGAAGAGCACAGATCACCTGTTCCATGCACTCAAGAATGTGAAGGTGTCTTCCTAATGCAGGTCCTAAGTGTTAACATATAATATCTAAATGAACCCTGGCAAACTTAACGTCCAATTCAGCTTACTCCTCCTCAACTGCCTGCAACTGCAGGCCTTAAGTTTGATCAACTAGTTCACACGGATGCACAAGGATGATTGAAATAAACCCATCAAAATATTCATCCAGACAAGTATGTTCTTAAAAATTGCCGACATGGAAACTTGACATGGTCAAGCATGTCAGTTCCATCAAAGACTTGACAGACCCGTGAACCACACTTTTTATGCCTTAAAATACAAAATGTTAATTACAACTGAACAACTACTGCCCTAAGTAATTTGGTGATGTTAACTTCTATCTTTTTGCTAAGCCAACATTGTACTACTATGCCACTGGCCGAGTAATACAACAGGCAAAAAAGATATCCAAATCTGCTACCTATCCAAAGTGACGGCCAAAACCAAAGCAAAAAGGAAACCCTGAAATGAGGCACCCAACCAAAAAATCCCAAAGACAAGGCTAACTAACAAAGAACTAGAAAACTAGCCAAATCTGTACTACTTGCTATGAGTATTTTCAAGACCTGACAGAAAGGGAGTTTTTCATTGCAACTGTCACAAATATCTATCATTCTACTCAACATAGTAACAGTTGCATGAGAAAAGAATGTAAAACATTTGTGTATCATACATCAATTACTACATTGGAGAGTCAACAGAAAAAGAATATCACATTAACTAGATTTTAACTGCATATATATAACATATAAAGAAATTTAAAATGAGACCAAGTTTTTAGTGTCTAGTGAAAAGGGTGAAGGAAACTAACACTACATGGTGTTTGCAGCTTGATCTCAAGGTATGGCAGTTAACTAGGATGGAAAGAAAGGATCTTCTTTGTTCTGGTAGATCCTGAATAACTGCTTGAGTAGCTTTTAGCCAACCTTTTGCAGTCTTCACGAGCTTTGGCGTCGAATACATCCAACTCCTCCACAGTCTTCTTTAGGTCACCTCTGCGATCCCCATCCATAAGAAACTCGGCGAGTGTACTACCCCTGCTATGGTAGATAACAGTTCAAGTGAGACGCACATGAAAATGGAAAACCGTGAAAAGATCAAATGTTGATTCATCTAATTTTGTTCAGCAATTCCAGTTTTAAACCAAACTGAACCGTATCATTTGGCAGTACAACATTTTAACCAAAAAGAATATAAAATTGAGTAGGCAAATGAAATTAGAAAGCATAAAAATGTAAACCAACATGTTTTGCAGAAAAAAATTACGACATTGTACTAATCACAGATTTATAACGGCAACTGCACATAACTCCATATATCATATCCAACATGTCACCTTGATATGTGCAGATGGTTTCAACCGCTTATTCGACTACTTGGAGCTTGTACTTAGCTACTGAATAGTACCGATTCAATTATAAAGCTTAATGTGCATCCAGTTTTTATAAACAAAATGAAGGAAAAGAGCAGAGGATGCCCAAGCATACCTGAGTGCATCACTGTAATGGAACAACCAATCCGCGGATACGTTTTCTTCAGACCTTTGAAGCCGAAAGAGAGCACAAACGGCTCTCATACAAAGCTCAGCGTCCTCGTCAAATGAAGAAATCATGTCGGCTTCAATTTCCCAATTTATTAGTTTGTATTTGTCCCTAGTCCTATATTTTATCTCCGACTTATCCATAACATCACCAGAAGAATTTTTTGAATCACTAGTACAAGTATTAGAATCTTCTAAAAGAGACTGACCAACAGTTTCACCACCGCTATCTGAAACCCCGTTCACAGAAGGCTTCTTATTCATTTCCAAGTGAATTTGAGATGAAGTTCCATGCTGCAATTTTCTCTCCTCCCAACCAGCCCCTTTCCCTTCTTCAACCTTTTCTCCTCCGCATGAAGAAATGTTCAGAGCAGAGTGTTCGGGCAAGGCAGGTTCCACCTCAGGATATTTATTGATGTCAATGCCATGCCCATTCAGCAGTTTCTTTTCAGTTTGCAACTCAGCCACGTGAGAAGCATTCCTCCCTCCACTGGTTTCAGCATTAGGTCCGTCCGTTGTACTTTTATCACATTGGTTTTTAACATTATCAGTAACTTCACTTTGTACACCCCGAACTTCTGATTCTATCTTCTCAGAAGTTGAGTTTCCATTTTCCATCTTCAGGACTCGACTCTCCAAATCGCAAAACTTCTTCCTCCAGTATTCAGTCTCATCTTCAGCTTTGCTCTTCCCGTGTTCCAAATCCTTTTCTATCATTTTTATTTTCCCCTCCAAGTAAGTGATTGTTTCTTGAGCCCTCTCGTCTTTTTTGCGGCGTAGTCTTTTGTATTTCTTGAACTCATCATCAGCAACAACCTTTCTAGATTCTACGTCCACCAATTTACCCTGCACTTCAACACACTCCATTTTCTTCTTTTCAAGCTCCACAGACATCTCAAGCCACTTGCGTTTGTAATGCTGCAAACTCCTTTCCATTTCAACCATTCGTTCCTTAGATTTTGTCGATTTAGCTTCTCCAGAACATCTCTTCAACTCCATCTTCTTTGTGGTTTCAACTTTCTGTTTTTTCATTGCAATTTCAGCAAATGCTTCTAAAACTCCATCGGCTGGATATAAATTCCAAATTCGTCAACCAAATTATAGTGTTACAATGAAATGTGAAACTTATAAACATTCCACAACTCAAAACAGATGCAATTAACAAAAACAAAAACCACAGAACGAAACAGGGGAATTGTAAGAGTTACTCACAGTCACATGTAGCTTCTTGAATTGCCGCTTCACTGACAGACCGAACTTGTTGAATTGCGATTTCATTAACGGACCGATCACCTTCCATTACCTTCCTTGGTTTCGGGCTATCTATTACCCTAGTTCCTAAACCAGAAATAGAATGAATTTCCCTTTCCCTTTTCCTTTTCTTCTTTTTCTTATCCTTAATTTGTGATTCAGATTTCCCACTACCACCACCTTCACGTCGCTTACTCTTCTTAATCTTCTTCTTCTTCTTCTTCTTTTTGATTTCCTGCACAACTTCATTCTCCACTTTCACAACTTCATTCTCCACTTTTGGAACATTTCCATTAGATTCCTCAACACCACCACCATTACCCAAATCACCAGCCCCTGCATCCCCGTTTTCCTTATTTTCGGATTCAACAGGCTTATCCCCCTCAATCACATCAGCAGGTTTATCCTCCTCAACAACCTCAGCAGGTTTATCCCCCTCAATAACAACATCAGCAGGTTTATCCCCTCAATAACAACATCAGCAGGTTTATCCTCTTCCATTACATGATTCTCATCAACAGATTTATCCTCAGTTTCCAATTCAAACTTGAATCGATCTGCTTCGCACTAATTTCACCCTCAGACGCCAATTCAACCTTCAAATCAAGATCATTTGCAATAGATTTAGTCTGAATTCCCCATTCAACATTCCTGGGCGTCGTCTTCCTCGAATTGCTCTTCCTCCTCAGACCAATAACCCTAGTTGTATAATGTTTATCACAATATCTCAGATCATTATCACTGCTCCAGAAATTCTTACATCTCCAATTAACCCCATCATTTCTTCGACACCGCAATTCATCCGGCGGCACATCCACCTTCTCCATATTCCTCCTGAATTCCCAAACCCTAGATCATTAGCAGTAGGAGTCACAACAGCAGCAGCAGTGGCAACAGTAACAGGTTCATGAGTAATTGCTGCCGGAGGATGATCCATATTCAGATCAACACAATCCCCAATTCAACCCTAAGATGCTCTTTCTGGAAACAATCTAAAGAAAATGAAACCCTAGGTTCAACACAACAAGGACAATCGACTTTCTTCGTCTTCCTTCTCTCTTTTCTGAACAACAATCAGCAGATTCAGAACCACCACCACCTCTACGACTACAACCACCGCCAACACCAACACCACCACCAACACCAACACCACCACCGCCGCTGCTTCCAAAATCTAGATCCACAACATCTCTTCTCCTCCGAATCTTGAGCTTAATTGGTGAAGCAATTGAATTTGAAATTGGAGATGGAGAATAATCAGATTCAATCAATTTCTTCTTCTTCTTCTTAGGCGGATTGTTTTTCTCGAATCGTAATGTTGCTGACAGTATTGTAGATTATTATCAGCGCTTAAATTCTTGCATCTCCAACCAGAATAACCACTGTTTCTTCTGCAACGTTGCGAATCTGGTGGTATGATTGTGAATGTATCTATGAGATTAACAGTAGCAGGAGGAGGAGGAGATGGATGAGGATGAAGATCTGTGTTCACATCTTGTCGATGAGGCTGCTCCTGCTGCTGCTGGTGGTGGTTCTGATCTTGAATTTTTCCTCCATTTCTGACATGCCCTAGATGTGTTTGGGAGTGATGGGCTTTTACTTTACTAAAATGCTTTGTTGCTTCTGCAGCTTGCTTTGCTGCTGCAAGAAGAAGGTTTTTTGTGGTCAAAAAAGATAAAAAAGTAAACTATGGGGGTAGAGATTTTTATATATGGTGTTTGGTTGACTGATAAGGGCTGCTGGGTTCATGAACTTTTGGTGAGTTTCAAAATGGCAGTGTTTTTTGGAAGGATATCTTAACTAAAAGTCTTTACAAGGAAAGTTTTGTAATGTGGATTGAGTTATGTGGTCATATCAATGGATTTGTCATTAAGGAAAAAGATTGTAAAATTAATAAGTGAATCTTAATTTGGATAGCTTAAGTCAATGTGGATACGTTCTGATAATTAGAATTTAAGCATTGAATTAATATGTCGAATCTCAGGAAGGATATTTGAAAATGGCTGGGATGTGAGAGTAATTAGAATTTAATTGTTGAATTGATAATTGAATCTCCGGAGGATAATCGAAATTTGGATGGATCTCGCTCGAGTAATTTGAATTTAATTGTGTCGTATAAAAAGAATAGTAGGAAAGTCGATCCATAAAAGATCTTGGTCTTACCTTCCTTCGTACATACTATGATCATGATTCTAGAGTGAAGTAGAATTTAGGTGTTTCAATATTTCAGTGGTAGATTCAATTGTATAAGGAGAATTGTAGACCATTCGAGTTTTATTGAATAATTATAATTAGGCTGCACACTGCAGTACAATTCGGCTCGGTTATTGGCGAGTGTAAAGAACTTGTACCTCCCTATGGTCGGTGCTCTACCTTGTACATGTATATGTAATGCTCGGTTCTGTTATTTACTTGTACTTGTTAACTCGGTGCAGTTACAGATCGGTCTAGTTTCTATACTTGTGGCATATGTGTACCTATTTAATTACATTACAAAAACAAAAAACAAAAAACAAAAAACATCTGAAATTCGACCTGAATTGTTTTTCCTTCCTGCAAATTGGTAGTTCATACTCATACATATACTAAATTATTAATTTTTCTTAAATCTTTACTACTTAAGTTTAAACAAGTTGAAAAAAACTTCAAAGATCGAGTTCGATCGTCAACTTCAACAAAAATAAAGAGAAACCGAAGTAACTTTGTGCTTCATCTGCATTTCACCTTGTGAAGTTTGTATTGCTTCAAATACGTCCAAAAGCCAGAAGCACTATTTCTTTCCGCGTTGGCTTTCAGTTTCACAGAGTACTTTGAATTTAATTGTTGAATTGATAAGTCGAATAACCGGAAGGATAGCTGAGATGGCTGGATTTGCTCAGAGTAATTTGAATTTGATTGTGTCGTATAAAAAGAATAGTAGGAAAGTCGATCCATAAAATATCTAGGTCTTACCTTCTTTCATTTATATTAAGATCATCATTCTAGAGTGAAGTACAATTTTTCGTGTTTCAATATTCCAGTGGTAGATTCAATTGTATAAAAGAGAATTATAGATTATTCGAGTTTCGAGTTTCGAATTGAACAATCATATTAGGGCTGCATATGTTAGAGTTCGGCTCGGTTATTGGCCAAAACGAGTACATGTACCCCCTATGGTCGGTATTCTGCCTGTGTACATATGCTTCTAATCGTAAAGCCCGGTTCTGTCTTTTATTTGTACATGTTCACTTAGTTCGGCTTCGAGTCGGTCTCGTTTCTATACATGTGGCATATGTGAATCTATTTAAATACTTTACAAAAAAATATCTGAATTTTGACCTGAATTTTTTTTGCCTGCCTTCAAATTGGTAGTTCATATACATACATATTAGGGGTGTCAATGGGTCCTGGTCCTCCCAGGTATCACTAGACCCAGACTCTACTTATAAAGGTCGGGTCCGGTTCCAAACGGTTCCAGGTATGGTTTCCAAATTTGTGGACCCAGAACCAGACCCGTTTGAAATCCCGGTACCAATCGGTTCCGGGTATCCATTGGGTATTAAGAAAACTATTAAAAAAATCTTAAAAACCTAGTATCTTTCTCTTTTTAGCTAGGATCTAAATTGTGTTTATAAAAATTTATTACTATTATTTTTATTAATGTACTAAATAAAGATTACATGTAACAAAAAAATGAAAATTGAAAAAAAATCAAATCCAAAACTAACAAGATACTTGTAATTTTGGTGAAAACATGAATAAAAGAATGAATAACCGGGCACCGATACACGTGGGTACCCAACAGGTATTACCCGTTTGGACCCGTTTAGATGTGGGTCTAATGGGTTAATTATCCATCGGGTCTTAAGTTGTTAATGGGTCCAACTTTAGGACCCGGAACCGTCCCAAATCTACCGGGTCCGGTTTCGGTTCCGTGTAATGGACACCCATTGACTGTAATACCCCGATATTTGGCAGTGGTTAGCCGAATGGAATATAAGTAATGATTTTTCCTTTCCATCACAATTGGATCCAGAGTTGGCAGAAAACTCTACAGTTAAGCGTGCTCGGAAGGGAGTAATCCAGGGGATGGGTGACCTCCCGGGAAGTTGCTACTGGATAACCATAGCGATGCCCGTTGAAAACCCCACACTGCCGGATAACCGCAATGGTTAAGTGGGGACAATATCGGTGGAGGGACGGGTCATTACAAATGGTATCAGAGCCGACGACGGGTCACCCTGCCGAGGGTGGGAATATACGTTGGACGGGGGTTGGTGCAGGTGCTTCTTATGAGGCGGGGAACGTCGGAGATCCGGGCTTGCGAATATATTGTGGGCCGAGGAAGGCTCCAATTTAAGGTGGTGGTATTGTAATACCCCGATATTCGGCAGTGGTTGGACGAATGGAATATAAGTAATGGTTTGTCCTTTCCTAACACCAAGGCCTTTTCATCAAAATTGGCTCCAGAGTTGGCAGAAAACTCTGCAGTTAAGCGTGCTCGGACGGGAGTAATCCATGGATGGGTGACCTCCCGGAAAGTTGCTACTGGATAACCGCAGCGATGCCCGTTGAAAACCCCACACTGTCGGATAACCGCAGTGGTTAAGTGGGGACAATATCGGTGGAGGGACGGGTCATTACATTGATAGCCCTAATACGTATACTAAATTATTAATTCTTCTCAAATCCTTAATGCTTAAATTTAAAACCAGTTGAACAAACTTCAAAGTTCAAGTTAAAGTCATCAACATTAATAAACTTATTAGAAACCAAAGTAACTTTGTGCTTCATCTGCATTAAGCCTTGTAAAATTTACATTGCTTCGAATGCATTTTTAAGTCGGAATTACCATTTCTTTCTGTATTTCGCTTTGAGTTTCTTCTTACAATGCTTACATTGTGCTTCATCTGCATTTAACCTTTTAAAATCTTCCGATTCATCAGATGTGATTAGTTTGGACTTCTTCCCGGCTCCATCACCAACACTAGTCGTACCTAGCTGGTGCCTCCATCTGAAATCAAGTAAATTGAGTCTCAATTTTAATTTCATATTATTAAAGCATACAACAGATTTCCCAAAATTAGATGAATCATTATGTAAAACCCCGTGTTTTTAGCATGGCGCATGCTAAAAGATGCGCCATGGCATGAGATGAAGCTTCATCTCAAGCTTCTACCGCATTAAGACGAATATTGTCCTAAAGCTAATGTTGTATCATCATGCATTAGGCCAGTTGGGTAGATGGCCTCGGACGATGCTTTATGGACGATTGGCCTAGGGCCAATATTGCATAATATTCGTGCATCAGGACAGTGGGGGCTGGCCGAGAGAAAATTGCACAATCATTGTGCAATACACCAGAGAATGTCGCGCAACCATTGTGCGATATCCAGAACCAGTGTTGGACAATTATTGTGCAATACAGCAGAGTGGTTGTTGCGCAATCATTGTGCAATACAGAACAGTTCTGAGCATCATTGCTGGTTATTCAGAAATACATGGCAACGACCATGAATAGTGAAGCGGACATGTCAATCCTCTCCCCTTTCCAAAGTTGTAGAAATTGCAAGTAAACATATGTAGGGAGGGGTAGTTGGTTGAAGGTGCATATGCGGACCATGCACCAAGTAATCTTCATAGCTTAGCCGAAGGAGTATAAATGATGTGTAAGCCTCATTTATAGGCTGTAGCCTTGCAAACAGAGCATTTTATGCTTAGGCATCACTATGCTATGCCGCGAAGTCAGTAATGTACAACGTTTGTGCATTTTGACGGAAATACCTATACGGAATAGGCAATTACCATTGTTGTTAGGCCACAGCCTTGCAAACGAGTTTGGCTTAAGTTGATGTCCCTTCGAGGATGAGCTAAGGTCTATGATTGATCCCTTTAGAGTAGGGAAGGGTACGTAGACACCCTTAATAAGTTGCAGCCTTTCCGGTCCAGCACTTTGTCCTTCATATCATCTAATTGCGAGGTGATTTCGGCATACTGGCCTCTCATATCATCTGGCTCGGTATCTCGACACAAGAGATGATTGTGGCCAAACTTGATGAGGCAAGTGGCATTTCATTCCTTGGATGTTCATACTTCATATCAAGCCGTTCGACTTAGGAATGTACCAATGACGCATGGATATGGCCTCGAAAGTAAGCTACACTGATATACAAGTTAACGGAGCTTGCATAAACCTAAGAGAAAGATTGGAATAGCGTGATTGATGCACCCTTGGCAAGAGCAAGACAAACGCATGTTTTCATCAATGCCCAAGCAAAAAGGTGGTGTTATGGATGCAATAGCCTATGCGTAAGTTAAAGGCATTCCTTATGCCTGGACACAACTCAGAAGTATGACGATTACTCTGCTAGATGGGAAACTTAGTGATAAACTTCCTACGTTGAGCCTTGTGATGCATGTAAGGTGCATCGGCAATAACCTTCAAGGCTTAAAACCTTTTGCAGAACAAGGGTAAAATGGAACGGTGTGGAAGATAAGTTAGATGTAGCGTTCTCCTTGAGCATGCTTACAAGGGTAGATGAACGTGCATTTGCCTAGTTTTAACGCCCGATAAGTAGCATCATCATCAGGGAAGTTATGGCACGCGCTAAGCGTAATTTTCCGGTCCATCACAGTTGGTATCAGAGCAAGTTCCGAGATAACTGTAAAGACTGTACAGAGTGGACTCATTAGCGAGTTAATGGAAACGTAAATTTGGATAGTAGGCCCACTCTTGCAAGGAAAAAGTTTGTAACTGCTATGCCAGTTACTTTGCAAATCGAGTTGAGCTTTTTTAGGTACTGTGAGTTTGCCTGGCCTAAGTGGCACCCCACTTACGAGTGAAAATTCGGAAGACCGCCTGGGACGGTGATTAAACAATTGGAATGATCATCCCCACACGTTGGCAACTTGACAATGGTGTGCATTATCAGTCCTGGCTAGCATGAAGAATATCACCATTGATGATGATGCTTGAAGAAGCAGTAGCAAGGTTGAGATCAACCACCACCAACCCCAACCCCACCATTGGTTATGCAAATACTTATATTCAAGGATACATACATTTCTTGCATCTGCAAATAAAGTTTTGGTGTGACCAGAAGGTGTTTCCAGCACACAACATAGGCAAATAAATCTAATGGTTTTCATAGTCGTACTCATTTTTGGTTCCCACGGGAGTTTATTGACATAGAGCGTTCACTTTTTCATTCATTAAAATCTAATAGAAGACTTCATTGTCGATTTGAACAGCCGCGACGATGGTGGAAACATCCCGGAGAGTTTGCAGCAGAGAAGCTATTCACGATCAATTCAGATGATATAGGGTTTACATTATGAGGGGACCAGGTTATGGGCTCCTATTTTGGATTTTGCAATTTGAGTTTATTTTCTGTTTTAGGGCTTGAGTAGTGCTTGAAGGTTTCTAGCATCTGAGGATCAGTCAATTATTAGTAGAGTTACGTAGATGGACATTGGCTTTACGACTCCGTAGTTAGCGTTGTCATATGGATTTTAGTTGTATAATTGCTTTGGTTATTAATATTTAAGACTTTATTAATGCAGATTTGGGACTATTGTCTAGTTTAGAGATATTTTTAATCAACGACAAATGAATTAATCAAGTTGTGGTTCCAGTGGATGTCAGATAAGTGCCGCAATTTTTGTTTGGTTTTCAATGATGAATTAAGTGTTGATTCCAGGTATCCGTAGTGGCATATTGTAACAATTAATGTCACTTGGGTATTATGCTCTTTTGGGCTAGGTTTTGCAAATGGGTTAATTTTATTTAGGTTAGTTTTCTGGATTGGGTTTAGGCTCTATGAGGTTTATCAATTCTTTGATAGGGGTTACTTGGGAACTAAAACTTTTTTACAACGAACGTAATTAGCATTTGAAGCTTATTTACAACTTGTTTATAATAAGCATTTATGTTTTGGGCGTAGTTTTTATATTTTCTTGTATATTTTTCATTCCTAATAAAATTTCTCTTCCAACAAAAACGAATCAAATAAATAAATAAAAACCAAAAATCACCATTACCTCGACCTCAAAAAACTATATCTCAAATGAAGACACCATCACAGTTTATTTACTAGAAATACGAAACAAAACAACACAAAAAACCGTCGAACCAAAATAGGCTTGGACCAAATCGAGCAAAATACGAGCCCAGATTGGGAGTTTTTGTTGAGACAATGAAACTAAGGAGAGGGTTCTTTTCTCTTAAATCGAACCTCCGTAAAAAAAAAAAATCTAAGACTAAGATAAATAAAGCATGTGGAATAAAATTGAAGAAGACCTAACATTCACCATTGTCTAGCCTCTTTGTACAACATCCATTACTGTTTAACCACTTTCATTTAATCGAAGAAAACCAGACAATTTCAACACCAAAAACCATAAATAATTGAACATAGCCTAACGTGTTCAATTCCCAAGAACAAGAAGCAGACACACCAACTTCAATTCCCAAAAACCACCTTCTTCTCTTTTCTATCTTCATAGTCCTGATAGACTTACTCCACCACCACCGCCATTTTTCGACAAGAACCTAAATAGCCTGATTCACTCATCGAAAGGGATCAAAGCTTCCTGCAGAGTGATTAAATCCCATTTCAATCCGTTCATCAATCAAAACATTTATCAAGATAATCAAAATCAGTAAAATAATTCATTTTGGCTATAAGTAATCGGAGGAAAATTTGAAGAACATGCAAGAGACTTAATCTCGTTCACTGATCTATCATCTATGCCTCTCAATCTATATACACTATCATATCATTTCTTATTATACAGAGAGTAGCTAACATTAACAACAAAGAAACCCCATTCATGAAAAAAACAAGCGTATCAATTAGACAAAAATCTTTCTCCATTCCAATTCTCCATCGTTAATTTCTTCCTTGGCATCGCCACCACTCCACCATCACCAAACCACCAGTTGGGTTCCCCATTTAATGAAATTAGGGCTTTGATTAAGAAATTGGGATTTCAATTTGACGCAATAAATAAGGGTTTTCTTTGATTCAAATTTCGATTTGGTGAAATTGGGGTTTTAATTTAGTTCAATAAGTTAGGGTTTTCTTTGATTCATAAATTGGGGTATTGATTTGTTTGAGTAAGTTAGGTTTTGTTTCGTTCAGAAATTGGAGATTCAGTGAATTGATGTGTTGTTCTTGAGTTTTTGTTTTATGTAGGAAATCTTTCAGAAATCAACCAAGCAAATGGTTTTCACGACGGGGAAGAAGAATAGTTTTGGAAGTGGAGCCGTGGAGGAAAAGAGTAAAGAGTTAGGGTTAGTGTTATATGATCTCTCACCGTAGGTTAAATGATTTCACCAAAGCCGTTGGATATTAGGGCCACTTGGGGTACATTTTTAATTCAGTATAATTTTTAAATTAAAATTCGTTATTATCGGGTCAAGAACGGTCAAAGACCGTCAACGTTATTTCCAAGTACCAAATACAAAGTTGGACAAATGTTAGACCAAACGCTAATGTTGGACAAAACCTAAGTACCAAAAACCAAATAACCCAAAACTTTTGTGTCACCACCATCAGGAGCCACCAAATAATATGAAACCTTAGCTAACGTCACTATATATCGATGGTCAACAATCATATAATGATCAGGATCATCTATCCCTAGCTGAGAAAGTAGATTTAATACCGGTATAATCTAGACAAAAAAAAAAAAACAACAGTATACATCTTAGTAATATACAACAAAAAATGCTTAGTACTAAGAGCAAGGGCTATGGAATGAGAACCCTCATTGGATTTGTAAGAGTCTGGTCAAAATAGATCGGATTATGTGCTCTTTGTGGGATAAACTGCTCTCACTCATACACCCAAAATCATTCATATACTCATATAGATGAATGAGTGTATGACAGTCTTCACTATGAGGCTAAAGATCTGCCGCTCACCCAAAATTGCTGAAGTTGTGCTATTTCAAGAGATTTTCTAGTTTTTTGTTTTGTTTATGAGGGCCTCACTGGAGTTTGATAAAAATAAAATAAAAAAAAAACCTAGGAGGCACATGTTCAGCAGCTTGGAGAGAATTTTTCTCTCCAAGCGGCTTAACTTCAGCCTCCTAGTCTATAAATTTGCTCGTCCACGGTCACAAAGTCTATACTCTCACTTGGTTTTGGTAGTGAAAAACACTCATTGCATAGCCCCTCCCTAAGGAGAAAAAAATCTTTTCTCGGCTCTAGTCCACCGGCTGCGATTTTAGGTTTGGATTTGGACAAAGTATGAGAGGGAGGCAAGAAAGAGAGATTAAAAGAATAAATCCACAAGTTATGGATCTACATCGCGTATAACGATGAATTCCCATATTTTCTCATGCTCCTTAAATTTTTCTCACTCTATATATACTTCTTCATTTTTTGGGGATTGAGA
Source organism: Papaver armeniacum (assembly GCA_023531295.1). NCBI lineage: Eukaryota > Viridiplantae > Streptophyta > Magnoliopsida > Ranunculales > Papaveraceae > Papaver > Papaver armeniacum. Next base: position 32,661 of record JAJJWW010000548.1, read on the forward strand.
ATAAAAAACAAAGACGGATTGAGATTACTTACGATAGTATTATGGATCGTACATGCCCATGAGTCCTTGTATCCAAAAAGAACATTGCCACCATCTTTTGGGGTCCCCCTTAGGTTCTCATATTTTTTCAGTGTAACCATCAAGTGAGAGGGAGGCATGTGGGAATCAGTTGCTTAGTGATCACCCTCTTCTTCTTTCCGGTTTCAGTTGAAGTTGAAGCTTCGGTTTGTTGAACAATAGCTAGAGTTTGTTCTCCATCTCAATCTCCTCCTTCTTCTTCTTCCACTGCCTCTTAAACAATTTCATCTTCTCTACCCTTACCTTTATCTCCATTACCATCATCATCATCATCATTACCTCCTCCAATATTAGGCATGTCTTGATCACCATCATCATCATCATCATTATTGTTCCCTCCTCCAGTAGCTGGAGTTCTTTCATCAACATCATCATCATCACCTCTTCTACCAGATGGAATTGATTGGTCTTCATATGGAGTCTCGTCTGAATAACTGGGTTCCGATGGTGGTTCATAATCATCATTCGGTACACGTATCTTGAGCGTTCCCGGCACAACATATGCCCCTCGATGTGTTAAAGTCAAGAGTTTATCACCAACACCAGGAGGTATTGAAGGAGGACTAAGAGCTTTCATAGCTTTCTTCTTTGCCTTTTGCAACCTGAAGAAGAACAATTAAGGAAAAAAAAAAGAAGGTCGGCAGGTTCGACATACATAACAAATCCGGCGGATAAATGGTCGGAAGATTAGATATCTAAATACATGCCGGTTAAACATAAACCGGCATGGTGTGATTCACATAACCTGCCGGCGTATAACAAATATGAACACAATACTTAACTGGATTTTTCAGAAAACCAGTCGACAATTTCCAAATACCATACCGGTTTTAAAATTCAAAGCATCAGGAGACACAAATTTGAAATACAGCCGGCAAGGAAAATTTTTATAACCATCCCGGCCAAAAAACAAAACTATCGCCGGCAAGGTCTGAGGTTGAATAACCTGCCGGCCCTGCAAGTAACAGTTACAGGTATTTAACAGCCGGCAAGATCTTCAACCTAATATCTTGCCGGCCAAACCCTAACTATGAAAACCCGGCAGGGTCGATAACTAAAAACCTTGCCGGCGGAAATAACTGAAAATCAAAGAATCGATTTTTCTGACCTAATTGGACATGCAAACATGAAATTGAAGTACTTGAGTGAGTTTAAGTAGGCCCTTACTTTCTTAATCGCACCATTTCTTCTTTTGAGCGGGTTCAATTTCTTCTTCAGCAACCGTTTTTTTTCTTCACTTTATGTTGAACTAGTTTTGCAATTCCAGTGTTGTATTGATTGGGTTTTCGATTGGCGTCTTTCATACGAGTTCCCTTACGCCATGGTGGATCCATTGATGAAGATTAATCGGAGTTTTCGAATCGACGATGTCAATGAACTAATCGACGAGTTTTGATGGTGGTGGGGTGATGGAGCCAGTATGGTCGTGGAGGAGAAGAAGAATAAGAGAAGAAGAAAAATGAAAAGATTAAAATTGATTTAAGGTAATAGGTTTTTAAAGGGTGAGGGTAGTTTTGTAACTTACCCATTAGGACTGCCCTAAAACCCATAAAAAAGAGTCCCTTTAAAATTGAATATACCCCAATCTCGCCAAGTAAAAATTAGTATGTGTGAAATGGACAAAAAAAAAAAAAGCAAGGTTGAAACTGGATTCATCCTGACTTAAACTTAAAAAATAGCAATGATGAAACAGGATACATCCTGATGTAAATTAAAAAAAATAAAAAGGAAAAAAGGAAAAAGTAAATGAAAATAGGTAGGATGAAACTGTTTACATCCTGGCTATATTTGTATTTTTGTCCATTTAAACAGTATCAAAATTTAGATATCTTTTTCACCCAGGATTTATTGATTTTGGTCTTTTTAACCAATTTTGTGTATCAAAAACGTTGAGAGTCTATTAATATCTTAATCACAAGATAGTGAAGCGGAGTGGAAAGAAAACGATCATAATTATACCAAGCCCTAACAAACAAAGTCGATTGATAATTTGAGGTGAAAATATATAATAACTTGTTATACATATAGATTTTTGTCCTTTCTCAAAAAAAAAAGAAAAGAAATCCATTTGTCGTGATCATAATCAAAGTTTTACTTTCATACTGGTTCGTTCCTTTTCTTCCCTTTAAAATTGCATCGACTGGATTAGTGCTTTAAATTTTCATTTGCATATACAACTTATACTGGTTCCAATCGGAGATGTTATATTCGACTAGTCCACCGATCTACTTTGGACTTAACTGATTCTTTACGCATCTAATAAAGTATGATGGGTAACATTACGAACTCAACTCTGAGATAGTTTACAGAATTTGTTTATTTATTTTATGTCATCAGGTGTTCGAGTTCATCAGCAATCCGTGATTGCAATGCCAGAAACAGAAAGTGTTGTCCCCGTGGCCCCTATGCAAGAAGAAAATTATACTCCTAGTTTATGGAGCAATATGGAATTAGGTTACTGTTCCTTCCTTATCATATGTGTTAATTACAGATGATTTAATAATTTTCAATAAATGGAGGTTCAATCGTATTACAGATGATTTAAGAATTTTCAATAAATGGAGGTTTAATCGCTAAGCAGTTTGGTTTACACAAAATTGGTTAAAAGACCAAAATCAAATTTCCTGGGTGAAAATCAGTTAGATTTGTGTTTAAATGGACAAAAATTTAAAAATAGGCAGGATGTAACCGGTTTATCTGTCCATTTTCAAATATTTTTCTTATTTTTATTTTAAAGGATGCATCGAGTTTCATCCTTGCTATTTTTAAGTTTAAGCCAGGGATGAATCAGATTTAATCCTTGCTATTTTTTCTTTGTCCATTTCACCCATAAAATTTTTTATCGTCCATTTGAACCGTGTTTTAATTTTTTGGACAAATGACCCATTTTCCGTTTGGTTTAGGTTAGGGTAAATATAGGGTAGGGTGATGAAATATGTAGGAAATCAAACCTGGAAAAGCTTATTATTATGTTCACCCCATATTCACCCAAAGTCAACAAGATTAGACCACAGTCAGCTTTCCCTCCGGTAAAAATGGCTTTCCCCCTATTAATTATCTAAAATTGGATTGGTTGAATCTTGAACCAAAGACACCGTTGAAAAAGTAGTTTCTAAGTAATTTCATTTAGGAAAAAGTTTATTTTAAGTGATCGAAATATTTACAAAAAATACAACCAGAAAACAGGATACTGTTCCTTCCATGCGTACTTCATTGGACCATGTCGATGGTCATACCTACCTGTCACACTCTAACAACTTCTCTCGTGGTCGAATTCTGAAATGAGTGACGGCTTAATAATCTAGATTGTAATACGTATTTCCTTTCTTTTGTTTTTCTTGCTTCTTCTAGTACCCTGCTTTTACATTCCATTTTACAACGTTTGCCATTCTCATTTAAACTCGAACAGTTTCGGTCCATGCATGTAAGTTTTCGCATAAGATCTAGCTTGTAGAGTTGCGGGTGTACATTATGCAATCTGTTTCACCGACTCGGCCTCATACAATAACTAGTGGACTAGGCATGGCATGTGCACTGTGTGGATCGGTTTACGATTTTGTCACTACCTTTTCAAACGTCCAAGCCATGGAAGCTCGACAATTTTTTTGTGTCAAATATTTGGTGCCGCCAATTGACTAACCACCACCAACTCCAAATCTCAGTCAAGCCCACTAGTGAACTTGCATGAACAAAATAGATGGAAGTGGTACCTTTTGGCGTAAGAATTGGTTTTGGGTTATGGAATTCTCTACTAAATTCATTAAGAATCTACAACGCGGAAGATTTGTAATCAATTGATTAATAGAAAGATAGCTTGTTATAGAGGTACAGAGACGAGATTATACTCGACTCTTTCACAAACTCTCATTCACTCTGACACCTCACATGTGCACGTTGCACATACACAGAAACAGACTCACTCGCACTCTCTTTACGACTCCCATACACTCACATATGCTATTAATCTCAATGTCTAGACGACTGCATTCTGTGTTTCGAGAAGTAGGGTTTCCAGGTTTTATGAAGACAGTTTTGTTGTACTAATAGCTAGACAATGCTAGTCATAGATTTTGGAGAAGTTGGAAATTGGGATGCTAAGAAAGCACCAAAGGGAACAAGCACAGATGAAATTATTTTTGTTGTGTACAAAATCGTGAGACAAGTATGTGATAAGACATGCTAAATTTGGATGTTCAAATCTTTTTCTTTATCATGTTATTTTTGTTGATAATTTCTCACATATTTCTCATGATGTTTATTTTTTTCTCCATATAAAGCATTGTAGATTTGTGTTTTGGTTGTCTTACAAATCTCATAATTCGAATTCTAGTAGTATGAAAGTTCTCACAATATTGTAATTAAATCAATTGCACAAAATCGGTATAAGACATGAGATGTCGGTGGAGATTGGAATTTTCAACTAATACACTACCACACACAAGTTGTTGAAGATTAAAGGGAAAAAATTAGCTCCATGTGCATATATACCTGCTGCACACACTTAAATATTTGGTTAAATCACTTTTTTGTGTTATTTTTTTTTGCTAAATAACATAAGTTGGTTTGTTGAATCTTAAACTTAAAGGAGTTTCAAAGTAATCGAAACATGTAGAAAATTAAAACAACACCAAAATATTTATTCTTGTCTAACCGTTCATCTAATTCCATCCCATAAAAATCAACGGCTGCTTTTGTACAGACCTTTTTGACTGTTTGTTTAACTATTCATGACTGTTTTTGTACAGGTTTTGTAACTATTAAGATGAATAGTTATTCATGGGTCATGATGAAAACAGAATACTAAAACAGGTTATTAGACTTGTTAGTCTACGACCCTAACGTATCAACGGTATATTTTACGACACAAACTCTAATTAGACAATAAACATACGATCCTTTTATAAAATATATCTCTTATATTAAATTTTTTTCACATTTTTGGGTGTCTCCGACTCTCTAGACTCCGGTAGACTAACCACCATCAACCCCAAATCTCAGTCCAGCCGCTCCAGCGCACAAGTGAACTTTTATGTACAAATTAAAAAGTGCGTCTTATCTTTTAAGGGATAAATTGTTTTGGGTTTTCCACATTTTATAAAGATATTTATGAAGAGAGTTTTTGTTGTAATTGCTAGTAATGGACTCTAAGAATATTCGCGTGAAATTAAATTCATTTTTGTTTTTCAGTTGAAAACTTCGAAGGATGCTAAGCAAGTACTAGTCGGGTTCAAAGTAATTAGTAGGTGCATACACATAGGAAATTCTTTCTGTTAGTTTTGTTGTACGAAATAATAAAACAAGTATGAAGTATGTAAATAAGACATGTTAAATTTTAATGGTCGAATTGTTTTGTGGACTATGTAATATTACCCCAAAACAAAAGTTAAATCAGACATCATGCCCCCAGATTTTAGAATGAAATGTTGGTGGGAATTCAAGTTGTCAATCACAAGACATCTTATATCGTTGAAGAGAATCATCACTAATTGGTGTTTTAGTTTATGCCAAATTGTATATATGCAACTAGCTAGCTGAATGTTCTTTATAATGTCGCAGTTTGCATGGAAATCTTAGACAGAATAATATCCATTTTTTCTCTTTGGTCGGTTTTGTGGATGATTGACTTGTAGAAAATGCAAAATATACAAAAAACCACACTTGAGTTGAATAATCCATGTCTTATGACATGAGAGAAAGAATATATCAACAGACATTAAAAAACTAAAGTTCAAACCTGATTCTAATAATGAATTCAGCTCCACTTGATGAAACTAAAGTTTAAACCGTTAAAAAGTAAGGCTAGCTAATCTTTCAACATCACTTGATGAAGTGGAACTTCTCTTTCTTTTCTTGCATGTTGTTTCTCCTAAAGATTTCAAGGAAACAAAGCTGTTTGTATGAGGAATTGCTTCCAAAAAATTCCATATCCCAAGTGGTTTCATAGTTGCAGTTTGCGGGTTATAACAACAGAGTGTCCGTGCATCACGAGAGCTTTTATCGCGATTTCCATCATAATACTCGAGAATAACAAAACCACTCTTTGTAAGAGCCAATGGTCTATACCAGGAGTGGGATGAATTGTCTGGATTACGTATACTGAACTCCTTACACAAGCTCCATGACTCGTCCTTGTTATCCGTAGCTGCAATACTCTTCTCCGAAGATGTCTTCTTGTATGCCCATATATCTATACATGTACGATGGTTCCGGTAAGTCACTCCACTGACACACAACCACTCTCCGAATGATCTGAGAATATAAATGCGCATGTACATACCATCTGGAAAAGGTCCCCGGATGATATGGAAGGTTTCATCTGACAAATCGAAGACCATTATGTCATTTTTATACGGCTCGAACCAATGAAGGGCACCATTAAAGAAGACACCACGCTGTGGGTGGGACTCTACCTTGGCCGAAAGTACCCCTCTATTTCTCCACCCAGTCCCACCACCAAGAGTGTATACTTGTATTATATCTCCTCCATATGGATGCATTGGAAAGATGCTGTGTATGATTCTAACAACCTTGTACTCGTTGGTTCCAGAACAGTAACCAAAACCACTATGTATAGTGATAACATCATCATTACCACTATTCTTAGTAAATTCCGGAAGGCGTAAACATTCTCTTGTAACGGGGTTACAGATATGGATCGGATCTTTTGAGACACTCGTTGTTTCAACCAAACAAATCAAACCATTGCAAGCACCAACAATGGCACTCATGGGATCCTTCGGCCAGCAGGTCTTAAGGAGAGGATGATTGATGGGTCTAAGTGTGTTCGGAATGGACGGCTCGTTTTGATCAGAAATAATATTCTCGTCAAATTCTCCATAGTAAAGTGCGTGATACACAGTTTTTGGTTTTACGGACTTAATTAAGAAAATCAGACCTAAACTTACCTTTGAGCTGCCGCTACCATTGCTATTATAATGATGATCGTGAGTGTGTCGCGATAAGTGCATCGCAGCAAAGTTGGGTTTATCAACTGATAGGAGATCCCGCCATGTTTTGCATACTCGTTTACATTCCAAGACTGTATCAGCTGGTAATCTAGAAAATATATCTGATGATATCTCGATAGGAAGATTGTTCATGATGAATGATGAAACGGCCGGGTTTTCTCAGTTGAAAACCTATTTCTACCTCTGCATATAAAGTCGGTCAGTTTTTACTTTTTAGGTCTTGTTATAACTTTTTATCTTGGATGAGGGGGTGGCGGGTGGCCCGGGTCCTAATTCACCGGATCTGCAGGTCAACCGTCCAAATTCACGGGTCAGCTATCAACCCATAATTTGCATAAAAACTCTATGAACCTTTTAAGTTCAAATAAACCTTCCGTACCAAATTAGTTGTAGTTTCCACGGTTTTCAAGACAAGAAGGAATGAGAAATATGTTTAAGTATTTTTTACAATTATACTCGTATAGATTAGATAATAATAATTTCCAAAACTTAAAAATGATATATATGTCTTTGCCTTACAGATGCCACTGGCCACTGTTTGCACATTACTTATCCGAAAAGTTCCAAGATATCGTAGTTATATCACTTGCACAAATTGGTATGACGCATATATATATATATATATAGAGCAGTGCTGTCCCACGCAGCTGCGCGGGACAGCTCAATGAGCAAACATTTTTTCAGTCGTTGGATAGATTCACAGACCATTCGATTGAAATTTACTTTAGTCTTGGAATTAAATACAGTTGGCAAACTCTCGTTTATTAAAAATAGGTCCTTTTGATTTATAAACATTTTGTATTTGAATCCTTCACTGTTTTAGCATTCGTGGAAAAACAAAACCTCTGGACATTTTATGAACCGTTCAATGTTCTTATGTAAACTTTTAACTCCATAATCAATTTCTGTGCGGGGTTAGGGACTGATTTTTTGTTAAATCCAATTCAGTTCGACCTAAGATTGGACCAGCTTCTCATCCAATTATTTTCATTTTCTCAGGTCTGCAACAGGTTTACGATAAACCAATCCAATAGTCAAGCTCCATGCGAACAAACAATCTGATAGGGGGTGTCAATTGTATCAGTTTGTTGTGGCTGTCAGTCAAGCTGTATTCGTTGCACAGGCCAGTTAGAAAGCCAATTACTGTACTGGCCCCTTAACTGAACATCAATATGGATCAAGCTCCTTCATAAACCTTCTTTAAAAATAGTGCATTAAGAAGCAAAGTTGTTCCGCAGTGATGTTCATAAACAAAGAATCACAAAATACCCAACACGAAGACCGTTTAAATTTTTCTTAAGTTCTCAAAACCAAATACGATTCTAGACACATTTGTCTTACGAAACCAACCAAGAAATATGTCACTGCATAATCCGTGAAATACAAAATCTAAAGAAACTATGAACTCCATAACTTTCTCTTTAGTTCTTCTTGATAACACTAATAACAAGCATCTGCCTTCCGTCCTCGGCAACAAACATGGGCATGGATGGAAGCGTATTATGATACCAGCATCACCGTTCTTCAAGAATTTAGGCTCCTCTCTCAAAGGAATCTTAAATACATTCAAATAGTTGAATCCTGAAGCCCATAAAAATATAATGATTAGTGACCGTAGGCAGTAGTATAAATATACAATCGCCAAACTAAATATATGAAACTAATATTACCGAACTATGACCGGTAAGATCAATATTAAGATCAATTTCCTTCATTTGACTTGGTTGGTGTCGCATGCCAGCACTTTTACTAGAACTGTATAGGTATCAATGTAGAGTTAGCATAATCACCTTGTAGATTTTGTGACCGAGCGTAAAAACGAGAATGACGAGAACGCACGAGACCATTATTAGACAACGAAAAACACATACCTTAAAGTTTCAGGTTGATGGCTGCTTATTTCAGTGAAACTGTCCTTGTTTGACGCTGAAATATATATGTACAATTAGCAGAAAAAACGATTAAAAAGAGATAAAACTTTAAGGAAAATATATATGCACAATTAGTGAAAAATATACGTATGTAGTTAGCAGAAAATATATATGTACAGTTAGTGAAACTGTCCTTGTCTTTGTATGAGATTAAAAACAGAGAGGTTGAATAAGTATACACATACATCTTTTTCTTTTCTTTTCTTGCTTGTCTTGAGAGTTGGCATTATCTAATGCAACTGATTTATTCATTTTCTTCCGTTTTTTATCCTGCGAGTTCACAATCTCCAAGTCAACAGATGTTGATGCTGGCAACCTGCGTACGTATAATATGAGTTAATGTTTTTACATAGTGATTACTAAGTCTAATAACTTAATTTATTACAGTACCTTGGTGAATTTTTTGATCCTGTTTTGCTCTTTGTTTCCTTGTTCTTCCGATTCCTATTGAGCTTGTCAACCCATGACTTCCTTCTACCAGGTTTGCCTTTACGCTTTACAATTGGTGGTTCTTTCAATAATCTTCGGGAATTTGGCTGTTCTTCTACAATTGCTTCTTGTCTTTTAATATCCTCATATTGTGTAAGATCAGGTTGTCCATCTTGGTTTACTTGAGAGGATTTTATAGCTTCCTCAATTTCTTCTAAAGCTTTCCGTAACGCTTGTACAGCAACGTTATATACCGGGATTGATGTCGAACCTTTAACTGCAATATTGATGGCATCTTGAGAAAGTTTACTATATCTAACTGTAACCGTATCCTGACAATCAGCTACAATTTCTTCACCTTGGTCAAATACCACTGGCCCAAATTTAGCATCTTTGGTCCACCGTTTTAGAACATATTGAGTTGGAAGATTTTGAACATTCTCGACTACGAAAACCTTTAAGATGTGTCTGCACAAATAACCAGCAAACTCATACAGTAGACAACTGCATTGGGCACTCTTACTAAAAGAGTCAAATATCACCGTTCGATGTTTATGCGCATATCCAACTCTAGATACGTGATAAGTAGACACTGTTCCAGTTTTATTCATTCTTTCATGACTATAAGAAAAACATTCAGTTAACTGTTCCTGGAATTTAGTAAAAATTGTCTTTGTGTAAGCCAAAGCTGCATCTTCCTCAATACACATTCGAAATCTCAAAACTCTATTTGTATGTATTGTTTCATAATCCATATTGTTTTCTGCCTCTCTTCTAGCAACTATTGCTCTTACATACTGCGGGATAAATTCATACAAAGGCATGTCTCTTTTCAAAAATCCATCAAAATAAGAGTTAATACTCTCACTTCGTTGTGTTGTATACATATCCGCACAAAATACATCACGTGTGTAGACTGATGCCCAATGTTCACGTTTGTTGTATAATGTTGATAACCATTTATTTTTTTCAAAATTGTGATTTTTAAGCATTGTAGCCCAACCTAGCTCAAACTGTTCAACCGTTTCATATCCATATAAGCAATTGTTGAACTCCGAAACAAATTCTTTGCTCACATTAGACAAATTTTTCATAGCATTTCTACATATATGCCATAAGCAATATCTATGACGCGTACCTGGTAGAACATGTGCAATAGCACCTCCAATAGCTGATTCCTGATCTGTAAGAATAACTTTCGGTGCTTTGCCGTGCATTGCCCTCATCCATGTTTTCATTACCCATTCAAATGATTCCTCACTTTCAGAGTAAAGCAAAGCGCCACCAAACAATACAGTTTGATAATGATGATTAACTCCCACAATCGGAACAAATGGCATGTCATACCTGTTTGTACTGTAGGTAGGATCAAAACAAACTACGTCGCCAAAATAGTAATAATCCATCCTCGATTTAGCATCAGCCCAAAAAAAGTTGGTCATTTGGCTTTCCGAATCAACTTGGATTGAATAAAAAAACGATGGATTGTCCACTTGTTGGCGTTCAAAGTAGTCAAGTACAGCTTGAGCATCTCCATGTTTTAGCTCCAACTGTCGTTTTGTACTTAAATAATTTCTTGCATCCTTTGGTAGAAATCCAATGTTCCTAACTCCACCTGATTCAACACTCAAGTAATTCATCATTTGATTTGTTTTGACGCCTGCTAAACGCATGTTGACAAGAACTCGTTTTTGGCTGCTACTTATGATTCTTAGTGACCGCATATTGTGCCTTTTACTTGGAGACACGAGCTTATGACTATGTTCTTCTGTAACTTGACTTACAACCCACCTATCATTTTGCTTTGTTATAGCCATAGCGGCATTACAATTTGCCCTTATATCAGCTTGGTTCCGTTTCCTTTCTTCAACAGGCTTAGATCTAGGATCTCTTACCCCTTGACGATTGCAACAAAATATACGTCGTATCACTTCAAAAGGCTCAACTCTAGACTTGTTAGTAGTGTGCCGGCGAATACTAAATCCAATATTACCTGCATACCGGTTATAGAAATCGTAGGCTTCATCTTGCGATTCAAATTCTTTCCCGATAAATGGGCGAATACTGTTAATCTCTTCTTCCGACAACTCTGTCGGTGGAACTACTTCATCATCAATCCCATTATTTTTTTCTTGATCGACTGACGTGTTGTTCTCATTGTTTTCCATGCAGTTGTTTGTGTCTTCGTCATACGTATCTTCATCTTCTTCATATGGTACTTCATTAGTCGCTTGAAAATCTGTAGTTGATCATGAAGTTAATAGAGAACATTACTGAATGTAACAAGTACAAATCAAATTAGTAAATTTATTACGTAATTGCTAATTAATTATTATGTAAACGAAACCCTAATACATATATATTAAAAAAATAATTAGGGTTTAGGTTCTTCAAAAAGATTGTTATTAAGAATTACTGGTCTATAACCTACTTTGTTTCTTAGTAAGATTAAAACTCTAATAACCCAATTGCTAGTCCGATAAAAAAAAATCAAAATTAATAAGATAAACCACAAGACTAAGGAGTTTCTTTGAACTATACCTTTCTGTGAACATGATTCTACTAAATTGTTGTGAGCACTCCATTCATCAAAATCAAAGTCATTCAATAAGCTAAGCTCAAACTCGTTTATCAGATTTCGTTGAGGACTCATTTCATCAGATCCATAAACATAAGATATCAGAACTAAGGTGTGTTTTTAATCAAAGAAGAAGGTAGAGTTTTTTCTTAAAAAACGTTTGCAATTCTCGATAATTTTTATTAAATCTTTTTGTGGTACTTATTAAGAGAATCATTATTTGTAGAGGATGGTTTTAATTTTATTTAATAAGATAAAGGACCTACTTTTAATTACACAAGTTTACCAGCTGTATTTTAGGTTGAAAATTAAATTGATATCAATCTAACCGGCGTGTGAATCCATCCAACGACTGAAAAGCAGTTTGCTCATTAAGCTGTCCCGCGCAGCTGCGTGGGACAGCACTGCTCATATATATATAAGATGTTGGTATAACACACAGTAGTTTCCCGAGAATCAAATTACTCCGGAAGTCAAAACAAGAAACATTAGACAAATCAGCTGTTGTATATGTTTATCGGAAATGATTAGTTGACCGACACATAATCCCGATTTTGATCCGGCCTCTAATAGAAAATGGGACCCACATAAACCCTTTACCTATCCTGATGTTAAGATCTTAAATCTCGTCCGTCCATGTCGCATGTCGGCACGTTTTGCAGGAGTAGGAGTAAGTTAGCGTATCATCTCCCTATGTTTGTCATAGGGCTTTTTAATAAAGTGTCCACCTTTTTGAAATATATTTAAGAAAATGGTCATTTTTTTGAATCATTATATAAAGTGACCGAGTTTGACTTTTTCCATTCCGTTTTTTTAAAAAACGGGTGACAGCAGTTAACTGCCAACATGTCAGTTATCCCACTATTAAAAATACGTTTAAGTCCCTCCTGGTGCCAATGAGTTGAGCCTGCAAAAAACCGAGTCATACCTAGTTGATAAGGCTTTCTTTCAAAACTTTTCACAAGCAGGTGATGTGCGCAAAACTGTTGATGTAGAGGTGTCTCTTGTTGTGGTATTTGCGCATCCTTTCGTAGCTTTTATCACCTGCAATTTCGAATTGGATAACCACCCAACAATCCTTGACATGCACAAACTCTAAAAACATCAAAATTGCATACATCCAATCATTGTAAACCAACGGGAACATCATCAGTTTCCAACTGATTTTCCGGCAGCCAAATAAACCAAAATATTGACCACTGACCACCGAAATGAATGACAACAACTTACGTTCTCAGCTTGTTTCAAGGCTTCAAGGCCATACACACTTGGACCAAATAGGAAACTTACTTTGCACCCAACGTTTAGTGTTATCTCTAGTTACTGAGTTCGAGTCTTAACTCCTTCAAACCCGACCACCAAACCATGGCATTAACTCCTCTTCTTTCATCTATTTCAGGTTCACGGACTCTTCCAAAACAATTTCTCCATAGCCCCACAAAATGGATAACCATCAACAACTTTGATTTAAGCAGAGGTTTGAGTTTCAGGCTTTCAGCAACCATCACATCTCTTAAACCCAATTACACTTAAACCCATTAATCAAAAACCAATTACACTTAAACGGTTCCTCTTTTGCTTAACACCGATCACATCTAAAGCATCAAATACCCAAACTTAGTATCACCATTCATCTTTTATCCGAAAATTAAACAAAATATACAACTTTATCATCTAAATGAATTAAACAAATACCTAAACTTAGGATATCAAAGATGACAAAAATTATTTAGTGAAAAAGAAAAATTTGATCGTGGAAATGATGATGATGGGATTGAAAATCTTAGAGAATATTTATTCTTCTCAAAACTTATGAGAGTTGAGAGAGCCAGAAACAAAAGAAGCGAAGAAAAAAAATGAAATAGATAGGTTAGGAAGGATATTTGAGTAATTTCAACGTGAACAATTGACTTAATCAACTTGGTAGACCATTTTGGTGGGCCCAGGTGTTATATCTAACAGAAAGTCCACTTTATAAAAGATTCAAATTTTTTGGCCGATTTAATAATTATATGGACAGAAGCTGGTCAGTTTATTAATTTGCCCTTTGTCATACTTATATAATTTCATGGGCGGAAATACTGCAGCCCCGTCATAAAATATTTGGTCAAAGTATCTTCATCTCCTCCTCTTTAATGTTAAAAATCCTTACCCATTTTTGGTTTACCAAACGGATTTTGGTTCACCAAACGGAATAGGGACCAAAATGCTTAACGGAATAGGGACCATTTGGTTAACAAATCTCAATATGGACTGAAATGGCTAACAGAATAAGGACATAAAAATAATAATATGTGAAATCATTTATTTACAGAAATGCCCTTTTTATAAAAATGATGATAAATAATTTAAAATTTCATAACTTCCAAATGGTAGGTTGGATTTTTTTCGAATTTTATATATTTAGAAGGATCTTTGAATCGCCTACGCAACGAGTATAAACAACTATATCAAATTTTTACTTTTTAATATATTTGTAGTTCTCCAAAAAATAGCTATAATTTTAAGGTAAATTGAAAGAGCCTATATACTTATTACATGTTGCCTATATGATGCTCAAATACTTCATTGATATACTATAAAATTACATATAGATTTTAGTTTCGGATATGAAAGATTGCCTCCGTTTCGTTAAAAGTGATATTTTCATTTCTTTCATTTTTACCTAATAATAGACCAAATTGAAAAATAAAACGAAAAGTACTACTTTTTCAAAAATGGAAGGAAAAATTAAAAAAAAGTAATGTTGCCGACGTGCATTGCACGTGCTCGCTACTTGTGTTTTGTAAAAACAGAAAAAGCAACTTGTGGATTGAGTGTCCGTTCTAGATCGATTGAGTGACCATATTGTTGTTCTCCTCTTTTTTTTTTTTCAAAACACAATTGGTTAATTAACCAAATTAACGACAATTCCTAGGTGAACAAAATATGTAAAATTTGGGACGAGAATGTAAAAATAGTCAGGATGTAAACAGTTTTATCTTACCCATTATCAAAATTTTTTTTCTTTATTTTTAAATTATATCAGGATGCATCCAGTTTCATCCTCTCCTTTTTTTTAAGTTTAAGCCAAGATGACTCCAGATTCATTCTTGCTATTTTTTGGTGTCCATTTCACCCATATTAATTTTTATTCGTCCATTAGAACCATGTTTTAAAAATATTTGGGCAATTAACACAATTTCTCGCATAAACGCCTTTATGGTGATAAGCCTCATATATTTCTCATGCTCATGATTTTCTTTTCCCCATATAAAGCACCTATAGATTTTTATGTTTCTTTCCTTTGAGCATCACATTATTTGCAAACTACTAGTTCTAAAATTCCGATACCGGAATTAGATCATTTGCACAAAATGGGTATGAGACGTTGGCGGAGATTGAAGTTTTCTACTAAAATACATATACCATACCAGCCTTTTCCTTTTCATGCTGCTATGGTAACAAAACAACCGACGTTGGTGTTTGTGATCTTGCTTATAATCCAGCTCAGAAAATTCAAACATTCCTACCCATAGATACGACACGAAAACAAGAGAGTAATTGATTGTTGTGAATGGTGATCACACCCTTTGTGATTATGAGAATATCAACCTAAAAAAAGTACCCAGAAAAATTGCAGCGAATTTACCTCTCATCACTATTTTAATGAAGATTTTGACAAACTAATTTCAACATTCCCTCCGTTTGATTTTACGTGTAATTTGTACATGAAATCAATCTATTTTTTTGAAACGAAAATAATAATAAAATACTTGGTCAAACTATCTTTATCGAATAAAGTCCTCTCTTGGGTAAAAACAACACAATCAAGTTGTGGATTGAGTGTTCAAATGGATGTTCTGAAATTCTTTATTTTAGCTTGTAGTTTTTAAAGTTTTTACTCTAGTTTTTCTTACTTCAATTATTTCTCCTTCTCTGCATCCAGACTTTTCTTTTCCATTTTTGTATCATGTAGTGATAATGATCCTCGTTTAACTTTCATTAATCTCTCTTGACCAGCTTTGTGTTATGTATTATAAAAAAAAAAAATGTAAACTGTCACCTAGGATATCTATATGTCAATGCACGTATAGCTCTCCGGACTCCTGAGTATCCACGGGCGGAACTAGGATTTGAAACTAGTAGCGACTTGAAGAAAGTTTATGCATACTCAGAGAAAGTTTATGCATATTGGGATGGCTTGATAATAATTTCTGCTGAGTTTGCATTGTCCTCGGCTAAGCTCCACTACCTATTTTAAAAAAGAATCCTGAACTTAGGGATGGCTTAAGCCAGCCCAAGTCTAGGTGTAGATCCACGGCTGCGAGTATCTGTTTCACTGACATGGCCTCGCACTATCCCAATAACTAGTGCACTAGCATAGAAGGGATTTATGTCAGTACTTTGGTTCCTTTTTCAAACATGCCATCGATGTTAGGAAAACCCAAACGGACCATTTAGTTTGTTCACACTTGTTCCTCTTCAAATATGGCTCAAGTTTCTGTGTTCCTTGAATTATTGTTTACAAAAGAAAATGGCACAAAAATAAGGTGTTTGCAAATTGAAATTTAAACAGCAACAAATCTGTCAAATTCATTAGTTCTCCAATTTAAGTTGACCGGGTCAAGTGATTGTGTGTATGTTATCATTTGTATACACCAAGTGAACAAATGTACTAGTCTTAGATTTTGATTTACTATAAGGTGTTGTTTTTCTTTTCTGTTGCAGTCTACAAAATAATAGAATAAACCTTTATAACGAGGGATATGTTGCGTCATCGTGGTGTTGACATAGAAAGTGAACAGTGTGTTCTATGCAATAATGTTAGGGAATCTGCGAGTCATATGTTTCTTCATTGCACGTATTCTTTTGAGATATGGAAGTACTTCATTGCATCCTTCAAAATTGCTTGGCCCATGCCAAGTACGTTGCTCCAATTATCTGAAGCTTGGACCACCAACGTGTTGCGTGGTAAAGGAAGACAGGTATGGCAAATATTGCATTATGCGATTTGTTGGGTTTTGTGGAAGGAGAGGAATGGAAGGGTTTTTGGAGGTCGACATAAGGGTGTGCAAGAAAGTATTGATTTGGTCAAGCAATTGGTAGTTTTATGGTCTTGTGATAATGACACTTTCAAGTATGTTGATACAAGTCTCATTTGGAGTAATTGGGATACTCTAATGTGTATGTAATTGACCTTGGATTATTCTTGGTTCTCTTTTTCTCTTTTAATATAACCCTCTCTTTCGAAAAAAAAAAAACCTTTATAACGAGAGTTTCGATTTCATGAGTATCCTGTGTGAGTGTTGCATTTCTCTCTCCTCTCTCTCACTTATTTTTCTTCTCCAACAAAACCATCAAAAACAACCCTTCTTTGCTCAGTTTTAGTCCATTTTTGGACTTGATCTGAGCAGATTTCTTCATTATTCCTTGCTTTCTAGGTTAGTTAGTAGACTAGTTTAGTTTTTATTATGTTTTCTACTTATCGACACCGTTTTGGTGGTTTTATCTACTCTTTTGAGGTTTATCTTTGCTTTAATGGCGATTCTTGTTTATTGAGTTGGGTTATAAGATCAATATTGATGCTCTCCAAACGATGAAATCTCCATCTTTGTTGTCTCCGACGAACTCTTCATCGGAATCTTCATCATCAACTTATCCGGCGACGAAATCTTCATCGGTGGTCTTTTTGACGACGGAAGCTTCATCACTAGTTACAAGAGATTTGAGCAAATCACTCATACTTTGGGAGCATTTATTTCTAAAGAAGAAAAACAAACTAAATGGTTGGAATTTAATTCCGAGAAAAACCATCCTTCTTCCGATTTAATCGGAACTTATTCATACTTGTATTTGTCTTACTTCGGTAATCCTTCCTCTTGTCGGATTAATTTCTCGGTTTTGTACTCTTACGGTATGTTCTTGTTACTTTGTATTCTCTTATTTTTGATCTTAAACCCATTGTAACCTTGAAATCCCATTAATAAAAAGGTTCTTTATGGATAATGCGGTGGCGAAAAAGAGGGCCAAGTATTTAGAGAAATGTAAGTGTCAGAAGTTGGGGTTTGGGGTTCTTGCTTTCACTACCTTAGGTGGATTAGGGAGTGATACGGAGGAGTTCCTGAAGAGGTTGCGAAACTATATGGCTAGTCATGAAGAGAACGTTTCTATTGGAGATTTTCTTTTTCATAGGATAGGTGTGGTTCGTAATAAAGGGATTGGAGCACAGCTTGTTGTCAGGCTTCCATCCAATAGTTGTAAACTCCTTATTGTTAATGATGATTAACAAATTTTTGTTTAAAAAAAAAAAAAAACTTTATTGCTTTTTCTTCAAAACTCCACGAAAAAAAAGTCTGATAAAACAATAAAACAAAAAATGTGATGGGTGAATTATTAACCAAAACAAGCATCTTACCCGGTCCTTACGCACCGGTTGTTTCGAGGTTGTCTAAACCATTAACAGGATTTCATTCCAATTTTTAATGATAGTGATCAGAATTTTTAATGAGAGATTTATCAGAATGCTAAGGCGCATCTACTGTCATGGCTGCAGATGAACTCTTCTACTGTTTGAATTTGAAAGGTCGTTAACATTCATGTGGAATTTGTTGTATATATAGAAGTTTTTTTTTTTTTTGCTAAAAGTATATATAGAAGTTAGAACTCAGAAAATGGTACGCTCCAATTTCCAAGTAATTCTGTCGAAGCCTGTAGGTGTAAATAATCCACAAGGACAGGTGGAACGATCCCGAGCCATGGCGTACTGCAGCAAACATGTATCTAGAGTACCGAGATCGCCTCTCCGAATCGAGCGCAAGAAAAGAGGAGCAGGGACAGCTTGGAAAGTCGTCGAAAAAGGGGAAAAGTTGTGATGCGATGGACATCGGGCGCTGGAGCAATAAATGCGCTGACAGAGTTGGTAAGAAGATAAGAAGAGCTCGGTCAAGGAAGACTCGGCCAAGGATCCTAAGGGCGACATCGATCATCCCCACCAAATGGGCGACATCGGGTGACGAGATGGCAGAAGAAGGCATCACTCGGCTTGACGTCCCGACCCGAACAAATAAGAACATCGACCGATCACCCGAGAGGAACATCGAGGAAGCTACGCCAGGCCTAACATCGTAGTACCGATGTATCATCATTTATAACTATAAATAGAGACCATGTAGAGAGGGAGAACTTAAGGTAAAAGTGAGGAAAAGAGCATACTCATAGCATTGTGAAAGAGAGACATCCATCTTGTAACCTTGAATCGAGCAATAACATCCTCCTTTAACCCCGTGGACGTAGGTAATCATGCCGAACCACGTACATCTCTTGTTCTATTACTTCTCTTGTTTGTTTTGCTTCCTTGTGTATGTGTTTAGTTACCTTTGGATGTAGAGGTAGGATTTTCTACATCTACATTAAAGCGCCGACTAAGGGGAACGTATAACATCTCCGGATACCTTGAACTCGGACGCTAGAAGGGGAAACTCCGAGCTCCTAAGCCACCTTGTGTGCTGGTTGATGCTAAGGGAGAAACCCTTTCGGTCTGCTGTCTTTGTTTTCTTTAGTAACGCCTTGTTGAGTTGATAGAGGTTAACTTTGTGTTCTTGTTTTGTTATCTTCGTTTTCTTAGCAACATCTTGTCGAGTTTGATAAAGTTAGCCTTGCGTTCTTGCTAGTTATCTTCGTTTTGTTATCTTCGTGTCGAGCTGATATAAGTTCGTTTTTGTGTTTTAACCGGAAGTCTCCATTTTCCAAGCAAAACAAGTTTTCCGCTCAAGCGAAGTCGTCAAGACCGCTCCGTCAAGATGGGCTGTTTGTTTGAGACACCTCAGAGAGTCATCGGATGACCCATGAGCTCCCTAAATAGCATCTTTCGATGTTGGTAGAAGCTAGAAGGGGATCCCATCTCGATGACTATGATCTGTGGCTTCAAACCCCGTTATAAGAGAGATTCAACAGCTCCTATCGACACCTAGTGAGGATAGTCGATGCTAAGCGAAAGACTCTAATAAGCGCAACGTGTAGGTTGCTAGGACTATTTCCTAGGGAGAAATATTGCCACATCTATCTCCATTTCACACCTGCTTTTATTTTAGCAAGATAAGAGACACACGATAATGGTGGAAACAGGACTAGCTCAGAATCGTTGAGTCTAGTTCTTGGAAACCATGGCCGGCTAGGATTGTGAGAGAACGGTCCGAGTCTCACTATAATCCTACGCTAAGAGCCCCACAACATCAGTAAAAAACTATAGGAATCTTGCGGCCATCAGAACGACGGTCGTTAAGGGTCGTCGTTGCTTGCTTGATCACCGCCATGAAAGAAATCTTCCGATTCAATGCACGGATGATTAATGATTTCTGGCGTTAGGAATGTCGGGACAAATAGCGATTAATGCATAGGAAGAGTACTGAAAGCGATGTGTCAAGACAGCTTTTCAAAATTTGTCCTTTTGCGGCAAAAACGATTTGACTGCTGAGACCGACACGCTGGCGTAAAGGGAATCGTACTATATAAAAAAAAAAAAAAAAAAAAAAAAAAAAAAAAAAATTCTTTTTCACTCTGCACTGAACTGCTGTACTCCATCCTTAACCTTTTCGAAAGAAGTTCGAAGTAAGGGCTGTCTGCTTTGCTGACGTAGGAACGAACGGATAGGCGAGCCGAGGGACGAGGACGATAGCAAAGGCAATGGCAAGTACCTCCAGGACGAGCGGGGATCCCGAGGAACCGAGTCGCGGCGGGATCCAGCGGGCATGAGGGACTTACGGACTCCCAAAGCGCGGAGATCGTCGACCTAACGACCGGGGCGAGACTCAGGCGTTGATCAAAGGCATGACTACGGTCGACGAGGAAGTCGATCTGGGCCGAGATGACGATTTCCCACCCGAGAGATTGCGGATTAACCCAAGTCAGATGGGGCCGAGGACCGAGGCGGCATGGAAGACGAGAGGATTTGCATCGGATACGGAGGAGGAGGAGGAAGTCCAAACGATACACGAGGAACGAAGAAGAGAAAGACAACCTACGGAACACCAAAGAGATTTGGAACGAGGCCGAAAGACTTAGGCAAGTACACTTGGCGGGGAGGGAACCCTAATCGAGACGTCCCCCGCACGGCCAACCGCCCCCGGGCCGGTTGTCCCCCGTCATGATGGTCGATCACCCAACGGCCCCGATCGTCCCTCCTATCGCTCTCACTACGAGACCCCCAACCGCACCCCCTAACACAACGGGACACCAAGTGAACGGTCACTCTAGTCACGAGAGCACCGACTCCGATGTTACTCGCCATACGGCAAGCCAAAGAAGACAAGAGGACTGATGAGAATTGCAGAGGAGAAACTTGGCGCTAGAATACGAGAATCACCAGCTCCGCAATAGGAGGACGGGATCGAGGGGATCATCAAGCCGAGGCGCCTCTAGCAACCACACTCCACCAAGGGACGACCCACCCCCTTCACCGAGCCGAGGACGAGTACCCGATCCTAATCGACCAAGAGAAGGATACGGGCCATCCGAGGATTCTTCGGCCGACGAGGAAGCAACCAACGAGAGTACGGACGCGTCCACCAAGCAAAAGATCGAACGACTCGAGCGGATAATTAAGAAACTGACTGGAGACAACGAGGATGACAAGTTAGCAGAAGTAATCAATGAAGCCCAGAAGACACCGTTTACCAGGGAACTGGACCGAACACCATTTCCACCAAAGTGCACGTTGCCAATCTTCCCATCTAGGTTCGACGGCACAGGCGATGCGGGAGAACACATCAAGATGTACGGCATGTCCTTACTACAATGGAAAAATCACGATGTGGTCATGTGCAAATTCTTCCCCGCTAGTCTAGAAGGAGAAGCGAAGAGTTGGTTCTACACCTGCCCGATAAATCCGTTGGGAGCTACGCGGTTTTGGTGGAAACCTTTCTCGAGACATACAGCCCGACCCCAGTCGACAAGTTATTTACCCGGCGCGAAGGCTCGGTGGAGCGCTGCGGTCCTTAACGGACAGATGGAGGAAGTTATGCACGGATATAGGGAAAGCACCGGTCGACCAACGAGATATTCGGCTTCGAGAACTCGCTAAGGAAGTCGGATCCCATCCGGGTGGCAATGTACACGGAGAAGCCCAAGACACTAAGGGAAATCCGGAAGATGCGGGAGCACTATATCGCCTTGGAGGAGATCCGGGAAGGAGCGCAAGATAGGGTAATACAAGAGGCGAGCACCGCAGAAGAGGCTACCCGAGAGAAGCCGCGAAACGATCCGAGAAAAGGCCGGTGCCCAGCCCCGTGGCGAAAACAAGAAAGTTTGGGTCGAGAGGGGAAAGAAACCTCGCCACGAGCCAAGATCGTACACTCCGCTCAATGCACCCTTGGAAGAAGTGTTCAAGGAGGTTGAAAAGAGGAACGACATCCGTTATCCCAAGACTCGAGGGATCCAATTCGACGGGACAAGGAACCACCGGAGTTCTCGCCATTATCATCGGTTCCGTGGCCATTCAACCAATGATTGTAGAGAAGTGAAGGACATCGTCCAAAGACCACGATCCGCGATGGGTATCTACGGCATTTCGTCAAAACACCGTCGACAGGCCCGGCCGAGGTCCCGTACATCAAATAAGAATCAATCGCGCGCTCGTTCACTTGTAATACCATATCGCACTCGGCAACACAAGGATACGATTTAGGGACCGGTATCACCTCAAGGATACACAAGAGGGACAGATCGGGCAGAGAAATCTTTAGCGTGGCCAAAACCCTCCCTATGGAGCCATGGATGATGCAAAGATTACTTTTTCGGCGAAAGATGTCCCATTAAACGGCAAGCACACGGGGATCCCTTAGTAATAACCCCGATGATCGAGGAATGGGGTGTCCGCGGGATACTAATGGACGGTGGTAGTTCAATCGAGGTTCTCGTTCTATGACACTTTCAAGAGGATGGAATTGTCGATGACATCGACCCCGTCGACTTATCGGATTTACGGCTTCAACGGTGCGGTGACGGTGCCAAAGGGAGAAGTCACTCTCGAGTATCGGACGGGGAAGGGTTCCTTGACATTGACCACCTTTTGTGTAGTCGATGTCGCATCACCGTATGAAGCGATCCGGGACGACCTTGGATCGCGAGGGATCAAGGAGTCGCCTCGGCCTACCATCGAAACTGCGCTTCCCTTCTTATCGCGGAGTAGTAGAGGTGCTAGGCGACCCCAAGCGGCAAGACAAGTGTGTGCAGATAGACATCCAATGTAACGAGG
Source organism: Papaver armeniacum (assembly GCA_023531295.1). NCBI lineage: Eukaryota > Viridiplantae > Streptophyta > Magnoliopsida > Ranunculales > Papaveraceae > Papaver > Papaver armeniacum. Next base: position 55,878 of record JAJJWW010000548.1, read on the forward strand.
AAAGACGGTCGAGGAAACGCCAAGAAAAGAAGAAGTCTAAGGAAATGGAAGCGAGGAGAGGAATTGGAAAAGGTGATGTCGAAGCCATCGCCACCTACGAAGCGGGCGAAACAAAAGTCTTATAGCAATCACGGGAGCTAAGCAACCGTCGGCGAGCCAAAGCAAAACTTCTCGGCCCTAGAACCAACCGGCAAGTCAATCCGGGCACCGAGGAGGAGCCGAGATTGGTGAGAATAGGGTCACGCTTAACAAACGAACAGGTCCCAGTGATAACCCTCCCGAAGGAGTACATGGATGTATTCGCTTGGCAAATGCACGACATGGAAGGAATCGACCCAGAAGTTTGCTCACACCATCTGCGGATAGACCCCAAGTTCAAGCCGATTAGACAAAAGATGAGAAGAATCGCACCCGAGCTACAACCGGCGGTGGAGACAGAGTTGAAGAAACTGTACGCGGCAGGAATCATCCGAAAGGCCCAATATCCGCAATGGATATCTAATATGGTGATAGTCCCCAAAAGGAATGGGGGCGTCCGAATTTGTGTCGACTACAGCGACCTGAATAAGGCACGCCCAAAGGACAGCTTCCCTCTCCCCAGCATCGACCAGCTGGTGGAGTCCATTGTCGGGTATAAGGCGATAACACTCATGGACGGGTACTCGGGATATAACCAAATCCCCCTGGCCCCCGAAGATCAGGAGCATACATCTTTTTTCACGCCTAGAGGACTGTGTTGTTACACCAAAATGCCATTCGGGCTGAGAAATGCGGGCGCTACATATCAGAGGCTGGTGGAGGACATGTTTGAGGACAAAATACACGACACCATCGAAGTATACGTGGACGATATGCTAGTCAAGAGTAAAGTAGCCGATACCCACATCGACGACCTTAGAGACATCTTCCAGACCATGAGGAAGTACAAGATGAGGGCAAATCCGTCCAAGTGCACCTTTTGGGTCACCTCGAGCAAGTTTCTAGGATACATAATCACCGATAAAGGGATCGAAGCAGATCCAGATAAAATCAAAGCAGTAACGGAAATGCCTTCGCCTGTAACAGTTAAGGACGTGCAACGGCTGAACGGAAACTTGGCGGCTCTAGGACGATTCATCTCTCGATCGTCAGACAAGTGCAAGGATTTCTTCGGGACGTTAAGGAAGGGAGAGAAGTTTAAATGGACCGAGGAGTGTGAGGAAGCATTCCAGAAAATCAAGCAACATATGGCAAGTTTGCCGGTGTTACAAAGACCCGAGCCCGAAGACGTACTAACGCTATATCTCGGGGCAACCAGTCACGCCATCAGCGCTGTGTTGGTCAAGAACGAGGGAGCAGAGGAAAAGCCGGTATACTTCATAAGCAAGACCATGAACCCGGCGGAAAAGAACTACACCAGAATCGAGCAACTCATCCTAGCGCTAGTGTTTGCAACACAGAAGCTCCGGACATATTTCCAAACTCATAAGATTCGAGTACTTACCAAGTCCTCCATAGAGTCAGTACTTGACAATGCAGCCAGATCGGGGCGGATCTCCAAATGGAGCGCACAAATAAAGCAGTTCGATATCTTTTATGAAATGAGGACGGCGGTGAAAGCGCAGGCAGTGGCCGATTTTTTGGCGGACTTCCCCCTCAGTGACGAGGACGAAGTAGAGGACATCCCAGGAATGGAGGAAGATCGAGAAGACTCACCCGATTTACTCGATACCTGCAGCCCGACACGATGGGAGGTTTTCGTCGACGAGGTCATCCAATAAAGACGGGTCGGGTTTAGGGACTGGTCTTCACGACACCGAAGGGCAAGAAAATGGTCCATTCCTTTAGGCTTGAGTTTAAAGCAACCAACAATGTCAAGAATACGAAGCGAGTAATACATGCCCTACGCTTGATCGTAGAGATGGGCATCCAAGAGGTACGACCGACAAGCGACTCCCGGCCTAGTTGTGCAAGCAAATCAACGGCAATATGCCATACATGACCCCTTATTGCAGAAATACGGGAGCTCGCCCAATCCTACATCGGGCAAATACCAAGCATCAAATTCGACACATCTGCACGAGAAAAGACAATCGGCATTCGGACGCCCGGCATATATTGCTTCCATGTTGACCGACGCAAGTATTGAGGGTATCGAGAATCATGAGGATCCTAATGCCTTCGGCACCCGAGAACGTGGATATCGGCACAGACAAGTCGCGGCAGCCACTACCGATCAGTACCGGGCCGATGATTGGAGAAAGCCGATTCATGAGTACCTCGAAACGGGAAGGCTGCCCAAGGGGAGGCCTGAGATCAACAAGATCAAGAGCAAAGCCGCCGCGTACGAACTTAGGGATGGCACCCTATACCGAAAATCATACCTGGGACCATTGCTAAAATGCCTAAGTAAAGAGGAGGGGCAGATGATCCTTAACGAATTACACTATGGGGCTGCGGGAAACCACAACTCGGGCGCGACCTAGCGGCACAAGCTAAAACCATGGGATACTTCTGGCCGTACATGAACGAGGACGCGAAGCATATGGCCACCGTTTGCGACGAGTGCCGAAATTCGGGAAGAAGATACATGCGCCATTTGTAACATTAAACTCCGTCATCGGTCCTCGGCCCTTTGCTAAATGGGGAATCGACATCGTGGGACCACTACACGTCGGATCAGGACAAAGGAAGTATTTAATTGTGGCCACCGATTATTTCACCAAGTGGGTTGAGGCCGCTCCGCTAAGGCACATACGGGATAAGGATGTTTTTCGGTTCATCTGGGAACACATCATATGCCGCTTTGGGGTTCCGGCAGCAATCGTCTCTGACAACGGGAAACAATTGCAAGGCAAAAACATCGACCTACTATTCAACACTTACAACATCCGAAAGAGCAAGTCCACGCCCCTATACCCCCAAAGCAATGGACAGGCCGAGATCACAAACAAGACCATCGCCGATAACATGAAGAAGAAACTCGACGGGGAATATGGGGAATGGTGTGAAGAGCTCTACAATGTCTTGTGGGCATATAGGACAACCCGCAGGGAGGCAACGGGACTGTCACCCTTCATGCTAACATACGGGACCGAAGCCATCCTACCTACGGAGGCGATGATACCTACCACGAGGACCGAAGCGTGGAGGCGGAACATCTCGGCGGACCTTATCTTGGCTAAACTTGACGATTTGGAAGAAACGAGAGAGATGGCCCTGCAAAAGATGGAAAATTACCAACGAAGAATCCAACGGGAATACAACAAACGGGTCCGACCAAGAGAATTCCAACCAGGGCAGCTGGTACTAAAGCTCCTACCTAGTTATGAGCGTGACAAGAAGGGCGGTAAACTTGCGCCACGGTGGGGAGGACCCTACACGATAGTTGAGAAAGCCGGAGAAGGGGCATACAAGATAATCGAGCCGGACGGAAAACCCGAGCCACGACCGTGGAACGCGACACGACTAAAGATCTACCATCCGTGAGATCAGGTAAGATATCTTGTCATCTATTTCCGTGAAAAGCCGCGTGGGGTTGGAAATATGACAAGTGCGTCTGAATGGTCGTTTCGAACCCGGGGCGATGGCATTGTGCAAGTGCCGGGGCGACTTACACTAACACGGACTATTCGAACTCGGGGCGATGGCATTGTGCAAGTGCCGAGGTAGTTCAGGGGCCCTGGCGGTTGGAAACCAGTGGCCGATTGTCGAGGCATGAGTACTCGACAATGAGCATCAACATTGCTCTCCTCGCAAGTGGCGAATCACTTGCCCAAGAAGATTAATCGATAACTTCTTGGGGTGTCGATCCCATAGAAACTAGGCAAGACCAACTCCCCTTCCACTAGATCTCGAAAGACGGTGATGAGATGCCTCAGTCAGGACATGGCATCGGGCCCGATGACCCTCCTTGTTGAGTGTGTTCGACAGAAACGGCATTTGTGACTAACCTGTCTACTCATGCAGGCATAAAAAAGGACAATAACGAGGCTACGACAGAAAAGCCACATATGGGCAACCCAACATAAATAAGAATAATGACATCGTAGTGTAACAAAAGATCGTAGCAAGAAGATCAAATAAACCGGCGACGCAAAGACCCCGTAACAAGTTATGCAAGAAGTTAACAAAGTGTTCAAACGAATTACAACCCGAGGAAAAGGGCAAGACAGCGACGCAGCGCTACAAAAAGAAATGATCACTCTTTGGAGGAAGTAGAACCCGGGACAGCCTTCTTGTAAAAGATCGGCTCGTTTCTTATCAAGCACGCCTTCACACCAACCTTGACCTGCGAGACGAGCTCCTCACCGAACTTCGCTTTCTCGCAGCAAGATCCCGCTAGGCTGCCCGACGCCGCTTCAGCGGTGGCCACTCGATCAAGCAGATGAGCCTCCTTCCCCTTCAAACGAATGTTCTCCTCCTCCAACGAGGCCACTTTCTTCTGCTCGGCTGCCAAGACAACAAGAACGGTCAGTCACACAACAACAGCAACAAGATAACAACATGGAAGGCACGACACAAGGCACACCACCTTCTAACAAAGGGGCAATTATTCTAATCGACTCCTCGGACTCGGTCAAAGCTACACTCGAGGGCAGACACCTTCGAAGAAAGTTCTAGGTATCACTGTTCATTAAACTCATTAGTGGGGAAATACTTCTTGTGATCACTCCATTCCTCCCTCTCGTCGAGAGTGGGCAGCCCGCAAACCCGACAATTGAGCACGCACCCAATCCAACTCATCGAAAACCTTTACGAACTCCTTAAGCTTCTCAAGAGTCTCTCGGCTACGCTTCTCGGTAGCGTCCCTCTCCCCAAGATCGGAGGCGATCCGCATGCGGATCCCGAACCTGAAGTCTTAGCCGACCACATTGATCTTCTAGGTTGTCGGCTAATAATGTTTTCTCGGCCGCTATACCTTGGAAGTGAGCTAAGTCCGCCCTCAAATTATCTATTTCCTCGGGAACATACTCAAACGTCTCGTACCGATAAAGTTTGGATTGAAGATCTTCAATATCGGTTTCTAGACGATCAATCTTAGCATCCTTATTGACTATTCTCGTTGTAAGTTCGAGACATGATCTCGTTCTATGTTCGCTTCCCTCTTCAACAGACGACACCTTGTGCAGCGTCGGCCTCCGCAATAGAAGACTCGACTAGCGGTGGAGTACTAAACTTAGGATATTGGCACTACAAGATCAATCACAACTAGCTGCGAATAAAACGCATACCTTGGGTTTTGGCCAACTCCTTCTCCAGCCCCCTCGAGACTGTTCACGCTCCCGCCGCAAAGAAGAGACGAAGATTCTCCCTCTCGATGGCCTCCCGGCGTTGGATGGCAGCATTCAATAGCGAGCGGTTGACATCCTAAAAACAATACCAACATAGTCAGCCCTAAACAAGTACAAAAACGAAACACCCGAACAGTTCAACTCACCAGAGGTCGAAGGTACTTTTCAAAGCCGGCCTCATACAACGAGGCGGCATTGACCTTTCTTCATCGGACAAAGAGGCGAACTCCGGAGAGATGAGCGCCCCAAGCGAGTTGCATATAGGGCCCGAAATAGTGAAGGAGGTACCGCCACCGGAATTAGGAACCACGGTAGGGAAAGTCTTCGCCGGTTGACCCTCGACAAAGAACGTTCTCCACATCACGGTCAATCAAACCGCCCCACCACCACCCGATTTCTCCGCCCGACTCGACTCCCCCTTCTTACCAAGGACATCGTCCTCATCATCAAAAAGATCTTCTTCATCATCACCATCGGACACAACATACACAGTGCAATCGGCAAGCACAATCCCTTCACGATCACTTAAGGCACATCCTTCTCCAAGGGCGGGCACATCCTCCCGAGGTTCTTTACCCCTACCCTTAGGCTTCCCACCTACAAAGGCAGACGAATCGTCAGACGATTTAAGAGGCGACCTCCCCAGGAAATGTGACAAAGGTAGTCGATCATCGGGATCCTCACCATCCTTCGCCGAGGTACCAGCGGCCTTGTCAACCTCCAACTTCTGTGTATCATCCGATGTCAGATCCATGCGAGGCAACAAATAGGGGCACGTACATGTACGTTAAATAAAAAATAATAAGTATATTTGTTACCTTCCCTGTATCCTCCTCGGCTCCGGCAATCCTATCCCTCTTCCGATGAACGAAAACCTCAGAAGGAGTACCCTGGGACTTAGTCTGAAAAACACCACCAAAACAAAACACTACCCCAAAGGATAAAATTCGGCCGGAGGAGGGAGCTTGCCACTCAAAAGAGGGCCGGAAATGGCCACGGAACCGGTCCCAAGCCGTATCATTGGTATGACGGGCGTGCTTGTTGGAACTCTTTCCCTGGGGTCCTCATCCAAAAGAAGTCTCCCGACTCCCTCGGGAAGAGTCTTATGACGGTGAGGGCTGGCGGCAAACCCCGCGAGATCGCCATTAGTAGTGGTCCCGCTCCGATAATTATCGGCGAAGCTGGCAGGAGTATAGTCACCCGCTTGAGAAGGATCGAAGGTAGACCAAGTAGTAGGAGCGCACTCGCCTCGACTACGCTTCTCCCACTCGGACAGGATACGGAAAGTGTTACCATTCCATTGGGCCAAGGCACGGCACGGACGGATCTTAGAGAGGGCCTCGTACAGGAACGGGCGACTAGGATCGTATAAAGGGAAACGCAGCCCGAGCTCTAGCTGACCCTGGTGACAACGGTCGCCTCGGCCGAATGGGGAAATCTCAAAACATCCTCCTTCCTCGGAACGCCCTACGGCACGACAAGAGCCTGACGTCATACCCGTGGAGACCGAACTCATCTTTCAGTTGTTGAACATATTGCTCGTCTGTTAAGTCCCTAGCAGTCCTCTTGTCAGCCCTACAAGAAAACGAAGACGGGTTATCAGGAAAGATAGAATCTAGAGCGCGATAATCATACTTGGAAGGACTCTCTACGACGAACAGGGAATCAAGCGATACGCCATCGTCGTCGGAAAACACATAACTCACACACCTTCTTTCTGTCATTTGAGGAGTTGAAGATGCCATGCAAACTAATAAGGAAAACGGCAGAAGAAGCGAAAACACGACCGGAACCGGAGGCTGCAGCGGCAACGGAGACGGAGAAGACGACGGATAACGGAGAAGAAAGGGAAGAAGTTTGTTGAGGAATTAGCCAGCAACAGCGAAGAGAGGATAAAAGAATAAGGATGAAGTAGCAGAGAGGATAAAAGAATAGGGAATGAAGTTGCAGAGAAGGAAATAAGAGGGAAACTAGGTTTAGGCGTCGGATTTATAAACCCCCCCAGAGCAAACATGTATCTAGAGTACCAGATCGCCTCTCCGAATCTGGGCGCAAGAAAAGAGGAGCAGGGACAGCTTGGAAAGTCGACGAAAAAGGGGAAAAGTTGTGATGCGATGGACATCGGGCGCTGGAGCAATAAATGCGCTGACAGAGTTGGTAAGAAGATAAGAAGAGCTCGGTCAAGGAAGACTCGGCCAAGGATCCTAAGGGCGACATCGATCATCCCCACCAAATGGGCGACATCGGGTGACGAGATGGCGAGGAAGAAGGCATCACTCGGCTTGACGTCCCGACCCGAACAAATAAGAACATCGGCTGAGACATCGACTGATCACCCGAGAGGAACATCGAGGAAGCTACGCCAGGCCTAACATCGTAGTACTGATGTATCATCATTTATAACTATAAATAGAGACCATGTAGAGAGGGAGAACTTAAGGTAAAAGTGAGGAAAAAGAGCATACTCATAGCATTGTGAAAGAGAGACATCCATCTTGTAACCTTGAATCGAGCAATAACATCCTCCTTTAACCCCGTGGACGTAGGTAATCATGCCGAACCACGTACATCTCTTGTTCTATTACTTCTCTTGTTTGTTTTGCTTCCTTGTGTATGTGTTTAGTTACCTTTGGATGTAGAGGTAGGATTTTCTACATCTACAAAGCCAATGATCTCATGTGTACTTCAGGAGTAGGTTAACTATGTTTCCTTTTCCTATTAATTCGTCCACTCCATCGTCCTTCATTATAAAATGCGTCTACTGACTGACACATGAAAATAAAAAAAAAAATCAATCGTCTATGCCTGTCGGATTTGGTTGATGTGAACCACCTCCGTAACCATAAGCAGTCTTTGTTCATCATCAGTTAACAAAGTGAAGTTTTCTATTGCAATGTCTTCTTAAACATTTCGCATTATCTTAGCTTTGTAATGCGAATTGAAGAACCCTTCTTCATTAATGCTGTCTTCCACCGATTCTCCATGGTATAAGACTCAATGAGTTTTTGTTTGTTCATGATACATAAAGCATAATATAAAATGTTGTGGAAAATGTCTGTGAAGTATGGATGAACCTATCCAGAGTTTACTTGTATATATATGAATCTATATGGTGGGAGAATATTTTACTTTCCTTACAGATGATTCTCCAAAAGTTGCTCGCATATTCTCATCTAGGTTGAAGACTCGGAAATGACTCCACGGGTTTGATCTATTTGTGGATGCGTCGACCGTCATTTCCCTGTTCCAAGAGTCATGGGTAATATCTGCCTAAAATTTCCCCACAAAACTATTGTTTTTCCTCCAAATGTCTTTGTCGCATGGCCCATTATATCCTTCAAAGGCATGTCTATTTACCATTTTTGCTTTATCCCATATTATTAGGTCTACACTGCACAACGCCGCCAACTGCATTCCCTTTAATATGTCACGGGCCGAGTTTTCACCAAGCTCTAGGGGTATTTTAAATGTTGGATATGTTGTCCTCCCTCATGGGAATGAGAGTGATATTATTCTTGATGAAGCTACAGTTAAAACAATTATTGATGTTGATGTTAGTCCGGATGCCAACGTTTTCAATAAATATGTTTTTTTTTTTTTTTGACGGCAAAGAGCAAAATTTATTGAAAAAGGTTCTGAATCACTAAAACAGTGATAAAGAAACCAGAATTAAGTTACATGGATGTGCGTATAACAGCATCCCAATTACAAATAAGAGTAGATAAAGTGAAACCTTTAAAAATATCAGTGTGCAAAGTCCAATTGAATAACAAGGACTTGACCTCTATGATAATCTGATTTATATGCCTACTCAAATTTTTATAAAACCTATTGTTTCTTTCCTTCCACATACTCCACCAAATGGTGAACGGCAAATACCCCCACAAACGTTTAAGCCTCTTCTTTGCTTTCTTGTTTTTCCACTCCCACAAAGTTTTTCTAACATCACTTGCAAAAACCCATCGAATTCCAAAACTATTCATAAAATACGACCATACCTCAAAAGTTGTTTTGCAATGAAAAAATAAGTGAGCATTAGTCTCCTCATGAGTACGACACAATAAACAAGTTGCATTCTGGACGATTCCTGCATTATATAATTGATCCAAAGTGGGGGCTCCATCATAACACAAAGTCCAAACAAAAAAAGATACTTTTAAAGGTACCTTTGGGTTCCAAAGTTGCTTATCCGGAAACGAGATAAAGCCTCCAGTTTCAAGAGCCGAGTATGCTGAAGCCACCGTAAATCCTTTTCCATTGTTATACCTCCACTGTCTATCATCACTAGAAGCTACATCAAGAGAGGAATTAGGGTCTCCTATCACTTGTAATAGCTGAATCACTTCATGCACTTCTAATTCATTTAAAGCCCTAACAAATTGTAAATTCCATACTCCTTGTTCTGACACCATCTCCTGCACGGTGAGTTTTTTACCCTTGGAAATTCTGAATAAAGAAGGAAATCTCATCTTTAAACTCTGTTCACCTATCCATATATCGTTCCAAAAGTATACACTAAAGACCATCCCTTAATATCAATGAAGTACCAGATTTGATGAAATCTGTAGCTTTAAGAATTCCCATCCAAAGACTTCGACCAATGGTTCTTTTAGAAAGGTTAGGAAATAACGCTTCATGAACTCCACCAAATTTTTGCTCTATAATTCTTCTCCACAAGGCATATTTTTCACTGCCATATCGCCAAATCCATTTCGCATGAAGTGCCTTATTGACAAGCTGCATCCCGTCTCACCGCTTCCAACTACATCCTTAAGCACTTTTCTTTGCATGATGTTCAATCCTTGTGAAGCCGTAAGAAATTCTTAGAAATCTTCAGGGATGAGTCTATTTTGTTTTTCTATTTGATAACAGTAGGAAGCTTTGGGAATTCTTTAAGAGTGTTGATTAGCTTCATTCATTCCTCTATTTCAAATAAAACATAGTTTTTGAGTTGTTCTTCCACGATCTAAATTTCTTTCGAATGTTTTTCTATTTCGATGCAAAATATCATCTCCAATGTCCGTTTGAATGTTTTGCTAGCATTTTTATTTTGCAGAAAGGTAACAGTGTTGTGAACATCTCATGTGATCTTGCTGGATGCGAAGTAGAGGTGTAAAACGTGCCGGCCCGGCACATCCCGGCACACGAAGTCGCGTGATTCACGTGCCACGTGCCGTGTTGTGCTGTGCCAACGATTTAAACGTTTTGTGCCGTGTTGTGCTTTACCAGTCAAAAGCTAGGCACATCATAGCCCACGGGCACAAAGACACGAATAAACGTGCCGTACTGTGCCGTGCTGGCACACGTGCTATAAACAATTTGAAATCACTTTTAATGTATACATTAAGTCGGACATTATCACAAGAATTTAATTAGACAACATATCATTTGAAATTATTTCAAGTAAAATTAACAAGTTTATTCAATAAAAAGAAATATCCCATCAAATATAAAATTGGATTATTGTCATGTAAATTAATGTTCTAGTTAAATATAGGTGACGACATTATAAAAACGATATTGAAATAAATTTTCCAAATATTAAGGTATTATATGTGTTGTTATAAATAAGCCAACATAACATGTTGAAAACTAGCTAGAATAGTGACTCTTTTGTGAAATATACAAAAAATGTGATGTATTATGCCTTGTTATATGGTGTATTTGTACATGTTATGACGTGCTCTCTTAACGTGCTGTGCTGGGCTGGGCCACGTGCTTATCCATGCCGCGTGTTGTCTTTGTGGTTCTTTGTGCCAATTAGTCAAACCCAAAGACGTCCCATTTAACTAACGTCTTTGCGGCCGTCCGGGCTAAGTCACGTTCGGGCTGAAATTTGTGCTCAAATTTTAGCGTGCCTAATTTACACCTCTAATGCGAAGTACCTGCCTCTTCCATCGCTTCTTTCCTTACTTGGTGTCGTCCATTCTTCTGGGAATCTGAAATGTAAAAATTGGGTTTCGGTATTTTGTGGTGGTTAGTGTGTGTATTTATAATTCAGCGAATTGACCTGGTATCCTAAAAGGTACTAATTAAAGGTTATGACTGTATTACGAAGGATTGTGATGGTTTGTTGATTTTGTGAGAGATAATTTTGAGAGAAATACGAATTTGTAGTTATCTCATAGGTATAACCATTATGGGGTGTGTCGTGTGGATTCTTCCAAACACCTGTTGGTGCAACCAAATATGTATATGTTTTTTTATGCGGGGTTGTTGAAGATCTGAATCCGTACATCAAATATATACTCTCTAAAATTATCATTGGATACACAATGCTCGTATGTCAAAGTGTGAACATATGCAATTTTGTGTATTCTTGCAATTGGCTTCTTTACAATTCTGATAGTGACCCTTCAAGTTGCCAACTAGACTGACTGCCCAATTCGTAACAATTGTTAGAATGATCAATAAGATGCCAATGACATGGAAAAGTATTGCTGATGTGGCTTCATGGGAATCAAGATTGATTGTGGGTACGCCATGTTGCTATTTTGGGGTCCCTAATTATAAGAAAAGATGTGAAATTTCACCTATTTGGAACCACAAGCGAGCCGTAATTCAGAAATTAAAACTCATAATTAACGAATTAGACAATCAGTGATAGTAACAAAAATATTTTGTTATACATAGTTTACAAGTTGGTGTTTGGTTGAAGTTCAGGAATTATTAATTAGAAATCATATTTAGGAGTTTTGCCTACAATTTTAGGTGGTTTGGTATCATTCATAATGTTTACAAATGTTGCTCTAGAAATTCCTGTTAGGGCCTATGTTATGTTGGCTTTAGTGATTTTGGTAGAAGATCGTAAATGCTTTTATAAAGTCGAGTTAGTGCAACCTGAGATCAAATCTACCTTAAAGTATCTCTACTTGCTTAATTAGTGAATCATATTCAATAGAGTGATCATGTATTTGTTTAACATACATTTATAATTAATCATAATCCCGAAATGATTAAGTATGATAATTGTCAGATATTTCTAATGAAACAGGCATGTAAGCTAGACATGATATAGAATTTGATTGGTCTTATTCATCATGTTGTTTATGCTGACAAATTTCCATATAAAACATTATAGATTTGCAAGTTCTCTTTGCCTTGCGCACTACTTAGTCCTGACTCCCAAGGACTACGTTGGTGGAGATTGAAATTTTCATAACCGAAAATGTTGGATCTTTGACAACTGACAACATTGGCAAAGTAGTTATTATTACATAATGGAAATACTTATAAAGTTAAAACAACAAAACAAGATATACTAGCATACTTCTATTAACCATTTCTTGATGGTCGTACCTACCAGCTGCCACACTATATATTTGGTTTGATCTACCAACTCTCAAACTTTCTCGTGATAAAAAAGTGCACAAAATTATAACGTGGATTAATATTCAATTCAAATGGATGTTATGAGATAGGTGATCTCTTGATGATAATTTTATATTGTAATGTTCATTAGCATCATTACTTTCCCTTTGTTTTTTTTTTTTTGATCCTCCTCCTCTATATTTTTTTCTACAACTGTTAGATATTCGGGTTGGACCCGAATATGGTCGCCCATATTGTATGTGGCAAGCCCGGTAGGGTTCCATATTCCTTAGGGTTTGGAACCTATATAAACATCTCTAGCATAAGTGTAAAGGGTTACGTGATTCCACCAATATCACACATAAGTTTACCATAAGAAAAGTGGTAGCTCTAACCCTAAAGGGAGTTATCATTAGGAAAAAAAGGTTTCAAGTTCTTAGCCTGTGAAACAAGCTTGTGCTCATCATTGGTGATTGTAGTACCTGCTAATCGTCGTGTTGGATCGTTGTTGTTGCTGCTGCTGTTCCTTGTCGATCCAAATCGGAGCTCAAGTTCTAGGTATGAACCGATACCCGCTTCCGCTTAATCGTATAATCTCTAATATTGGTATCATGAGCTATTGGTTTGCTGCGTTTTTCGTGCTTGATATAACATGCTTTGTATGCTTGAAAGTTATTGATAACATGATAGTATCATGATTAGGGTTCTTGTTGTTTTTTTTTTTGGGTTAAAAACCATTAATGGATGTATAAATATTTCGGATCTTGATAAAGGTGTTTTGGTTTGAAATATTTAATTGGGTATGTTCATTATTGATTCAAATGATCTCCTGGAAAGTTTTGTATCGTTTGAACATGTGGTTTGAAAGATATTGCAAAAACTCTAGTTTTATATCATGTTTGTGAGCAGTGGTTTTATGATTGTTTTGATGTATATATGTCGATCCATGTTAATTAAAATTAATATATATAGATAGTGCTCTCTGAGAGCTTTCTTTTGACATATTATTTGCTTGAATCGGAGCTCGTATGAGTGAGATATGGTCTCCCAAAGTTGGTCATGCGCGTCTCGTACGCTGCTGGAATTTTAGAGAAGACGATGAACGAGAATCGAGTCAACACTGTTCACCAATCGGCGAGTTACACTGTTTAAGAATCGGCGAGTTAACTCGGTCCGAGATCGGCGGTTTAGCCCGCGGTTGAGACCAGTGGGTCACTCATGGTCACCTGACAGGTGAGTCAGCTCGCGGTCCGGCTCGGTGGGTCACCGCGGTCCAGACCAGACCGGCGAGTCACTCGCGGTTCAGATCGGTGGTTCGGTTCGGGGTTGGTTCGGTTCTGGGCGGATTGACCCTAATAATTTGTTTTTCACTTTTTCTCTATCTTGTGGTTGTCGGATCAACTCCAATTTTGGTACTCTAAGGTTTTTCGACGCTCTGAATTCAATAAAACTATTTTCAGGACCTAATTAGATTCACATGATAGAGTTTCTTTGAAATTATATGGTAAATCGCTTTATCCGTGATAACATGTGAATGGTTTATGTTGTGATTGTATAATTTCTTTAATATACAACATGTATGGCGCTGGATTGAATTCATATAAATCATGAATTGTATGTCTAGATAACATGTTGATTGATTAGGTAATCATCTTGGTTTGATAACATGTTTGATTGAATTATTATCATTGATTGATAACATGTTAAAACAATTGAGTGGGAGGTTGTTTGGTTGAGTTTGTTTAATTCCCAAAAAACCATTAACTTGCGCATATATTAAATAGATGTAGAAAATATTACTTGTGGCGCGAGAGATGATTAGGAGTTTAACGATTTTTCGATCTTGCGACTTGTAATGTTGTTTTGCTATTTATTTAGATTAATGTTGCAAAGTTATTTTTGAATGTGTATAGTGCCATAAGTTTAATATCCTTTTATTTTTCGCATGCTATGTTAGACTAAATGGCTTCCAAGAACATCATTGCCGATTTGAACAAGGGTGAAAAACTTGATGGCGACAACTATAACATCCGCGCCAGAAAGATCGTTTTCTCTTGAATGATGATGGGCTGCAGGAAATAATCGAGCATGTGATGCCTCGGCCTGAGGAGGGTACGACGGTTCAACAAATCGCAACCTCGAGGCTTACCAGAATGGATTAAGAAGGATCGCAGTGCTCGTCATATGATCCTGAGCTCAATGCACAATGATCTCATTGGAGAGTTTGAGAACCACCAGTTTGCTCATGACATGCTAGAGGCAGTCAGGCAGAAATTTGGAGTTACCTCTGTGGCTAAGTTGCGCGCTTTAACTATGAAGTTTGACACTTGTCAAAAGAAGCCGAATGTTACAATGAAGCAACATTTGAGGACAATGTCATCAATGATACGCGAACTTGAGGCTGCAGGTCATCACTTGACAGATGAACAACAGGTACAAGCTGTTATTCGTTCGTTACCTAACTCTTGGGAGCAGATGAAGCAAAACATGACACATAATGATAATGTCCGCACTTTTGAGGATATTTCTCGTCGTGTGGAACTAGAAGTCGAGCGCTTGGAAGCAGCTAAGACTGACAGTTCTGTTTTCGCTGTTGAATCTGTTTCGCATAAGACCAATGGGTCTAAGCGCAAGAGGGGTAAGGGTTCTTCGGGTAAGAATCCTCGTGATGGATCTCGGGGTCGCCCACTACCAACGCTCCTAAGCGCAAAAGAGGCAAGCGTGCTGGTAAGAAAGACAAAGCAGAGATGAAATGCTTTAACTGTGATAAGAAAGGACACTTCGCTCGTGAATGCACTGAGCCAAAGAAGGTAATTTCTGAGCCTATTCCTCGCTATGAATGTTTTGTTTCTAGTCAAGCATTAGTTGCTCATTCTCCTCATTTGTGGGTTGTAGATTCGGGAGCAACCGACCATGTAGCGAGGGACCGAGAAGGGTTCCTAGATTATCGTCGAGTTCCTGCTGGGAGCATGAGAGTTTATATGGGGAACACAACTAGCATAGAAGTACTTGGCATCGGTACCTATATGCTAAATCTGCGACAAGGGCGCACGATAATCCTCCATGATGTACTTTATGCTCCAGGATATTCGACGAAATTTAGTTTGATTAATAGTATGTTGCGTCTAGGCTTTAGTTTTCTTTTGAGGGTAATTCTGTTAAGATTTGCTTGGCAACTCGATTTTTATGGTTTTGGTTTTATGTCGGATGGTTTTATGGTTTTGGATATTGACAATTCTAGTTCTTGTGATGCTAATAAAGCTATTTCATTAGTTGCATCTTCTTCGGATGTTAATAATGATTCTGTGATTTGGCATGCTAGATTAGGTCATATAGGGCAAGAAAGGATGACTAGGCTAGCTAGAGAAGGTCTTTTAGGACCCATCGCTAAAGTCTCCTTGCCTACCCGCGAACATTGTCTTGCAGAAAAGCCATTAGAAAACCGTTTGGGACAGCCAAAAGGGCCTCTCGAGCCTTTGCAATTAATTCATTCGATATATGTGGCCCAATGAACGTTAAGGCAAGACATGGAGCCTCTTATTTCATCACTTTCATAGATGACTTTACGCGATATGGTCATATTTACTTGATATCCCACAAGTCAGAAGCATTGGACTGCTTTAGACGTTTCTCTCCCATTTTGATCAAATCGAAAAAGGCTGCCTACTAGGCGTGAAAAAATCTCATTTAGCTTTCCAATAAGCTTATGCCATTTGAAAAGGCAAATCCAATCACATCTAGCAAGTATATAGTATTTTTATATATGCTAAAAATATTCTCCAACGGAGTCTATGATAATACGATTCACATTCTCCAAATTCATATCCCTTCATTTGAATAATATGAGATTATAACGCCCGTGGGCGCTGGTACCAGCAACTCTTTGAATGTTTTTCAAGATATGCATACACTTGAGAATTGTGTAAGATCGTCATTAATATGTTGTCGAAATCCATATAAAGTAGCTACCGAAAATCGACATATGTGATTGGTTGGCATATAATCCAAATTAGGTTGGATTAATTTCTCGATTGACGCAAATTTGGATCCAAGACTTAACACCTTAAAAATGCCAAACCGGTTAATTACAGGATGGTGTTGTCATAATGTGTTATACGAGAAATATTTTCGTTCTAAAAACGATTTAAGGGTTTTATTATTATTTTTTTATTATTATTATTTTTTTTTTACTCAAACCCTAGGATTGATTCAATAATACTCTTTTCTCCCTGAACATGCATTTGGCGTGGTAGTCTTTGAATGACTCGTATTGCATTCGGAGAATATGTTCTAATTTGCAATCCTTGTAGGATTCAAATTATATCCAGGCAGCCACCTGACCAGATTATATCAGGTTTACAATCCTTTAAGTGTTTTTTATAAATTTTTGCAAAGTACCAAAATCCGGATTAGTTGATGCTATCAACTTTATAGGTCTCTTGATGGGTCCTTAAAAAACACAAAAATCCACGTTTTAGCAGCATAAATTCTATTTTCTTTCCTTTCTTAAATCTGCAGTTAGAATTATGCTAGCATAAACTCGTCTTTAAGATATACTAGAGTTATTATTTTGATGCTTATTTTTTTGAAAAACTCATGTAGTTGAGTTAGCATCCATATTTACGTCAAAAGTTGTACTCTTTTTTTCCTTCGTTTCAGGTTTTGTCCCATGTGGTTTTCCTGACAAGGTTTTAACGAGGCAACATCCCATTGACATTTGATTTTCATTTAAAATGTTGATATAGTGCTCTTTTTCCTTCGTCCAAATTTTTTCCCATTGGGTTTTATTGGCAAGGTTTTAGTGAGACAATTTTATTCAACATGGTGGTCATCCAAGGGGGAGTTGTATAATTTTGGTTATTTGGTGGATTCCCACCATTAACTAGGTCATTCTGTTTCGTTAGACCACATCAACATAAGAACCCTTAGGAATTTGGATATCATTCTGATCCATGTATGGTATGATCACAAACTTTACTCACCTATGGTACTATAACTGCATATTGGCACTTTGGTGAAGAAACCACATCAACTGCTTTTGCAAATCATCTCCGAGAAGCTAGGAATCCAAGAAGCAAGTCCTCAATGTACTTAAAGAAGCGTGAAGACTCGAGAAAACTACCATTAGAAGACTAACACAAAAGAAGACTTCATCAACTTGGAAATTTCTCATGAAAACATTGTTATCTCCAAAGATTCAAGAAATTCGTTGACCGAAATTAGCTCGACTCGAAGATTTGCAAGCCAAGATTTAACTAAAGTACTTATCGTGGGGAGTATCAAATTAGAAGGTATTTTTTGGACTATCGGGTTGTACTCTTTTTCCTTCATCAAGGTTTTTCCCATTGGGTTTTCCTTGTCAAGGTTTTAACGAGGCAACATAAGCATGTCCAACTCTATTCTAAGTTTTCTCATAATTGTACTCATTTTCCCTTCGATCAGGTTTTGTCCCTTTTGGATTTTCCTGACAAAGGTTTTAAAGAGGCAATTGCTTAGATACGAGTGGTCATCTAGGGGAGTGTTATAAACGGAAGTTTATTAGGTAGATGCCCACTTTAGTGGGACCCCATTACTTGGGCACCAAGTATGTAACTCTATAAATAGAGTCCTAAACCTTTGTAATCTACACACATGAATAAGAATTCCTCTCTACTTCTTCTCCCTATTTTCTGTCTTCTTTTCTATATCACAACATGAATACAGTTTTCCCAATTTAGTCCATAACCTCCAAAGAACTAAAGAAGCATTATAAATTAAAATAACGTTCATAGAATCACATTCAAACCAAATGCAAGAATATTTCGAGCTTTTGAAATTCTAAAGAGCATGAATCGCACCCCAGTATTCAGTCAGTGAGTCTTGGAAACAAATAGGGACAGCAAACCAGTCCCTGTGCATTTCTAAAATCACACCAAAACCAGCTAAACCTGTTACCTAAAGAACAACCATCGCGTTTTAATTTTATCCATCCATGAACTGGAGGATGCCACTTAAACCTCTATTAATTTCTGTGCCCTTCTGGCCTTACTATTGATCCCAAAAATCTCAAAATCAATAGCACTCTAATATCCCGGTCCGTGAACCCCTTTAAAGAGTTGCCAGCTTCCGAGACAAACCTTTAGATGCTAGAAACAAATTGTTGAATGGAAGTCACAACGTTGTTAAATTTGACATTGTAACTGACATGAAAGTATCACTATGTTTATCAGTTTCACCGACATGGCCTCCCAGTATTGCAATAACTAGTGCACTAAGCAGTATTACAATGTTGTCAACTTTCTTGCCTTTCAAACATGCCATAGATGTTCGACTTAAGTTTTTTTATCACAATTTTTTTGTTTCTCCAATAGACTACATACATTGTATGAACAAAATAAATGGTATATTTTATCTGCAAGGTATAAATTGGTGTATGGGTTATGGAATCTCAATGTCTAGATGACTGTATTCGCTGGATCAACAAGTAAACCAGGGTTTCGGTGATTTTATGAAGAGAGTTCGGTAGATTTGCTAGTAATAGATTTCAGACAAATTTGAAATTAGGATGCTAAGAAAGCACCAAAGAGTACAACACTGGAACACAAATGAATTTTTTTTTGTTGGTTGTTTTTTTGTACGAAATTATGAGACATATCTGTAACTAAGACATGTTAAATTAGAATGTTCAAATCTTTTTGTTTATCATTTCATTTTTGTTGATAGTTCCTCACATATTTCTCATGGGATAACTATTCTCATGATGCTCATTTTTTCCTCCATATAAAGCATTGGAGATTTGTTGCCTTACAAATCTCATAATTGGCATTCTACGTGTCCCTAAGGTTCCAAAATATTTTAATTAAATAAATCGCACAAAATTGGCATAAAACGTGAGATGTTGATGGACATTGAATTTTTCAACTAAAAGACGTATCAAACACGAAAGATGTTGATGATTACGGTTCAGATAGGAAATTAGGGTTTATAACTCATTTTTTTAGTATATTAAAACGAGTGGTATTAAACAGTATTGTCGACAGCGTGGAAAATGTGCTTTTGAACTTCTTTTGATTCTCTATTTATGATTTTCAGCTATAGTTATGAACTGAGAAAGAATTTCTAGGTTTTAATGCTAAAATGATTGACAGAGTTATACTTTCGACTAATGCACGCAGCTGTGAAAGATGTGGAGGTTTTAGCCGATAAATTGGGCACAATGAACCACATATGTTTGTTTGTCTTTTGTAGTTCACATTTGAAAACAATATTGGGGCCTTGAATCAAGACACATGATGGACCCTAAGCAACAGAGATGTTAGAAAATTTAAGACTTTTCAATTCGACGTATTAATTGTTATTGTCCATTAATGAGTCAGTGTATGTACAAGCGACTATTGTTTACCCTGGTTCCGAAAGTGTTTGTTTTAGTTTTTGCTTGGTTCCATAAAATGATTTCGCAAAGTGCATGATAGCCAAAGATGTACGAATGATAGCTAAACATATGGACTAATATTTGTACATATTTGTTCGTCTTGTAATTGTAATTATGACTTGTTAGTAATTATTACTGGAAAGGACAATAGTCCCAATGCTGGTAATGGGGTATCCGATTTCACAGGAGGGTACCAAAATGCATATAGGACAAAATAAAAAAAATCTCTGTCTTATATGCACTTAGTACTCTCTTGTGAAATCCGGTACCCCTATGAGCAATGTTGCAATAGTCCCACGCGGCTAGAATTCGCTTAATTAACTTTAAATATAATATGGAAGGGACGCTCTACTTATTGCCAATTGGTTTGAGTTGGATGCCCGCAGACTTTAACAGACCTGCTGTACGTCGGGTGTAGGCCGAGTTACTGGCCGAAGTATACCGATTTGTCACTTGTACATCCGGGTGTAGGCCATACTGGCCGAGGCGAAAATGCTATATAAACAGCTTTATAACCGATGAATAACGTCGGCTGATGTTGTGGAAGCTGACGTGTTAGGGAGTTAAGATTTTTACTTTGCCACCTCACCAAAGAAAGATATTACTGAAAATTTTATAAATTCGTGAAGTTAACCTTTGTATTGACTGATAATTTTAATCGATCATGATTAATAATGGTTGTTAACCTTTGAGAATTATACAGAGCGGATCAAGATCTCTCTTCTCGGCTACTCTAACTATACAAAACTCAACTCAAGAGATTCAATTTCATCAAAAGAAATAATCATTCGCTCGAATCTCAAAAGTAATCGGTTATCTGATTGAGGTTTGTGTAGTTGCAGGATTTCCTACAACTACACCCCTACAAGATTACACAATGATCCAATCCAATTTCACGATTAATTATCAAAGTTTTATTTATTTTTCTGAAGAATCTTACAAGAATAATAAGAGTTCAAAGAAATCAGAATTGCTCTAAACTTTCTCTCTCCTATTTGTTCTCTCTAAAACTCTCTCAAAAAGATCACTCTATTCTCAAATCTGCTTGGTCCTTTATATAGGATATTACATAGTGGATGACAGCTAAGCCAACCTTTATTTTCGGATATGGTCTGCGTCATTCTCGCAAGCTTGCAAGGACTTTCTTCGCAAGTTAACATCAATCTCGCAAAATCTTCACACTTTCCTCATGATTAAGGTGACGTCATTCGCTACATCACCTTTCCTACACTCTGTGATGGCCTTCGCAAACACCTTTTAGTTAAACATTCGCTGAGACATAATTGTTGCAAGATTCTACTCCTACATCTTGCCTCTTCTCATGTCTTCTCTGTGAAGAAGAGAATGATATGAGAATTTCTATCTCTAAATGCCGCAGCCGCTCATTTTTCCCTATTCTTTTCCACCAACAACCTCCCGTGAATTAGGCGTAACCGTCTACAAGTTTTTATTGTTGCCCTTGTTTACCGGCATATTCAATTTCAACCGGTTACCCTTTTTTTGTCTATTTAAGGAGTAGACTAGTGGAAATATAATTTTCTTCTTTTACTTTGTCTTCCTCATCTCCAAGCTCCCTATGAATCTTCATCTTATCCAATTTTATTCATCTTTGCTTCTCACAAGTTTATCTACCTGCTACTGCTTTCATGGAGTCACCAAGGTTAATTTTGCATTTTCTTCTTTGATCTTGCTGGAACTGATCTTATTTTGATGACTTCCTTAACTAATTTATTATTTTGTCTAATTCCCATACTAATTCTGTTAATTTCAGCAAAAGTACCTCTTCCACCAAATTCACAGTTCCGAACCCTAAAGTTTCCAAAAGCTCACAACGCAAAGTTGTTGTAGGCAAAAGAAAGCCTGCGAATATTAAGGTAATAAGAAACATCTCTTCTTTAATAACAACATTGTTGCCTCTGTTTCTTATCTGAGTTGATATTCGCAGGATGATGAAGATGTTAATAAATCCCAAAAAAAATATCGCAAAATAAAGACTGTTACTTCTTCCGTTTCATTTCCTGATTTTAAGGTTCTATCACCTTCTCTTACAACTTCACTAGTTGGGTCTTTATTACTTACTGATCCTTCCCATGAAAACATCGCTACAGATGCCATCCCTTCAGCTAACCCTTCTGCGAATGAAACCCCTTCTTCTCCCTTTGCAAATGCCGAAAAGATTGATTCCGCCGCAACCTCATTTATTGAGCCCTTTCAATTTTTGCCTGGGAATAATGTATCCACCGTGAAAGATGATTCACTTCCCATAACTTCAATCATTACTACTTCTTCATCTGAAATCCTTTATATTAAGAAGGAGCATTTGGAAGGAGTGTACATAGCCTTTAATGTTTTGTCTGATGTTTTTGATGATGCTCGAAGGTCTTCTGCTGATCCTCTCAAGCTTAATGTCTGCGAAACTCTGGGTAAATATTTTAGTTCTGAAAAAGCAGCTTCGCAAGCATATTTAGAGAAAGAAATTGAGTCTTTGAAGGAGAATCTCCAGGCTATGACTTTGGAATGTGATGATCTTCGTTTCAAAAATCAGAAGATTGAGAACGTTTAGCTGGATTGCGAGAATCTTCGCAGAAAAAATGATGAACTGAAAGGTATGATCTTCTTGTCTTCACTTATAGTTTATCTTCTTTGTTAATTTTACCTCTTTTGTATTCACTTTTCTTGTTCGCACGTTAAGTTTTAATTCAAAAACGAATAATGGAGAGATACGATTTTCAATAGGACGCCGAAGAAGCTCTTGCTGACAAAGAAGCTTTGTTAAACCAGTATATCCAATTAGATAGTCTTTACTCGTATTTTGTTGATCAAATTAACAACATTTATAACGAGAATTCCCAGCTAGTTCAAGAGCAAGAAGTATTAAGTAGAAAGCTATCCCAACTCTCTTATTCATTAACTAAAGCTAACTTGAAGATTAATTGAAACTCTGTCAGATGAAAATGGAACCCTGTCTCAAGAGAAACGAATCCTCCTAAACAAAGTAGCGATATCTTCACCACAACTTAATATACATAAAAAAATATGTGATGAACAAGAGCGATCTCTTCGCTCGTTAAGGAGTGAACTTAAGGAAGTAACCGAATCGTCTATTGCTGAGAAGAATAAACTCATCCAAGGTAGAATATCTTTGAGCGTAAAGGAAAACCAACTTAAAGAGCAGAATACTCAATTAGAAGACTCTTATGCTTCCTTAGCGAAGGAAAATGCTTTCCTTATCTCTAATGAGAACAATTTTCGATCTCGCTTGAAAGGTTTGATCGGGGATAATTTTGATGATGCAATGAACCACTTGGAGAATAATAGTTTGGCTTTAACTCAATATCTTATTTCGCAAAAGGAAGGTATTCATAAGAATCTGATTGCCTCGTTCACCTTTTCATGCTTAATTATTTTTGCAATATTCTTCTTACGAGAATTTCACTATAACAGTCTTTTATGTTTTTGTTCTTCGCAGAGTCTGAGAGAAGTCTTCATTCTTCTATTTCTTCTTTGGAATCGAAATTAGCCAAAATTCGCAAGGAGAATGCGATGCTTTCTACTACTCTTGCTCATTCTCGTGATCGTGCAGAAAGAAGAGTTGACTACCTTCAGCATTTCAAAGATATCGAAAATAGGAATCACCAGAAAGCACTTCTTCGCCAAGTTCATCTCAAAGCTGAAGTTCTTGTAAATAGCATCTTACTAGATAGATGACTTCCTCCTACAAAAGTTATGCCTCTTGACGTAGATGCTGATGAAGTTCCTCGCGAACCTGACAGTGATTTTGACTTCGAAAGTGATGATGAAACTGCTCTAGAGAATGATGAAGAAAATGAGTCCCTCAAAGAAGTTAATGCTGGCGATAATCAGTATGGAGAAAAAGCTGGGATGGACCAAGATAAAGAGAAATCTTGCGGAGGCAAGAAAGCTTGCGGAGGCGAGATGATTTTGGAAAATCATCCACCAACCCCTCTTGGCGAATCAAATGTGGAAATCTGAAATTCCTCTAGTTACTTAGCTTTTAACTCCTTAAGTTGTTTTATTTTCGCTTTACTACTCTTACAAATGATGTACTTTCATGAATCTTGTAATTCACTTATCTTTTTAATATCTCCTTATTTGCGAGATAGATAATGCATCTTCTTTACTAATTCCCATACTTTTCTCTCATTATCTATCTTGCAAAAATTGAGTCTGTCTTCTGTACAATACTTAAATAGTTAGTTTGTATAAGTTCCTTTTTATTTCATGTGCGATAATTTCGCATTCGTGTTCGTATTTTTCTGTAAAAATTCTCTATCAGATATATCTTGGAATTTTCCAAAATTCCATTCAGTATTATTCTCTTATGTGGTCTTATTTTTCCTTCCTAAGTAAAGGTCTTATTTTGCCACTCTTTGTATTTGCGAAAAAATCGCAGGATGTCTTTATATTTTTATGTAATGACCCATTGATCTTGTCTTATCATTTTCTTGTATTATTGCCTCAGCATAATATTTTTCATGCGACAATATTACAGGCCTAAATATTCTTGCGAAATAAAGCCCCATGACATTGTCGTCTTGCGACGAAATCGCAGGACGTCTTTACACTTTCGTGCACTAACCCATTGATCTCGTCTTATGTTTCTCTAGTATTATTACTTCTGCAGGATTGTTGCACAACTATGAGAATCCTTAATACTCCAGTGAGTAAAAAGTCTCATGACATTTGCGTCTGTGACACTTATCAGCTCCTTAATGGAGGGTGCCGCCCTTATCATCCCCCTAGTTGCCCCTTCAAGTAGGCGTACCTCTACCATAAAAGGCTAGCTCCTCCCATCCGGTCTTAACAACAACCAGTTTTTTTCGCGACCACTTATCCCTTCGCCGATATGGCTCATGGTTACAAGACCGCACCCTAAGTGGGATTGTCTTCGGGCCGAGTGCATCATAGACAAGACTTGCCAAGAACGGCCAGGTACGCTTCAAATACCCCGTGCACTCTTGTCTCAACCGTGTACCTCGGCGCCTTGATCGAGTTCTGCACTCCTTAGGAGAGATCTTCTTACCTTAGTCGCCCAACCTAAGTCATAAGCTTAAGCTGAGAATCCAAGGCGCCTCTCCTGGATGGGTTTAACAACCCCACACTACGGGAAAAACAGTAATCTACAACTGTAACTTCACAACTCATATATTTAAGGTTGTGAAAGGTGGTATGTTTTACAACTTTTGTCAAACAAAGGTTGTCAAAGTATAAAAACATCCAACTCTTAGGACCAAAGAGGAACAAAGAGTCGTGATGAGAATCAAAATCACAACGTTTTTGTGAAAAGAGTAGTGACCACCTTTAGACTTTAACAACTCATCTCGTTAAGGTAGTGAATAACTCTACGACAACACTTGTAAGGGTTGTTGAAGATAAAAAAAATTACCTTTTGGAAAAATGGTGTTTGAGAGATTCGAACACAAGCCTACTAGGTGTTAGCACAATCCCTTAACCATTATTCCTTCCTCTCAATATTGGTAATTTTGTCCTATTTTTTTATTATTACTATCACAACCCTTATAAGAGTTGTAAAAAAAAATGAAAAAAAAGAATGAGGCTCGGGTGAGATGAGTTAAAATAAATGAAAAAAATGAAATTAAACTATATTACACGTATTGGAAATAAATGCAATAAATATTATGGAGACTGTGAAAATGACGAGAATACCCTTATCGAAAAAATAGATTAAATATTACTGCATCGTGAAAATGACCATATTACCCTTATTAGAAATAAGTGCAATAAATATTATGTAGATCGGGAAAATGACCATATTACCCTTATTGAAAATAAGTAAAGTAAATGTTACAGGACTATGAAAATGACCATATTACCCTTATTGGAAAAAGTGCAATAAATATTTTGATTTGTGAAAATGACCATAATACCCTTATAAAAAATAGGTAAAGTAAATGTTACAGAATGTGAAAATGACCATATTACCTTTATTGGAAATAAGTGCAATAAATGAAATCTTGTCTTCATCTAACACATTATGAAAATGACCATATTACCCTTATTGAATATACACGCAATAAATATTATGGAGACTGTGAAAATGACCATATTACCCTTATTAGAAATAAGTGCAATAAATAGTATGGAGACTGGGAAAATGACCATATTACCCTTATCGATAATAAGTAAAGTAAATGTTATAGATTGTGAAAATGACCATATTACCCTTATTGGAAATACACGCAATAAATATTATGGAGACTGTGAAAATGACCATATTACCCTTATCAAAAAAAAGTAGAATAAATATTACAGACTGTGAAAATGACCATAATAAGGGTAATATGGTCATTTTCACAGCCTGTAATATTTACTCTACCTATTTCCGATAAGGGTAGTCTGGTCATTTTTCAGAATCAACAATATTTACTTTACTTATTATCGATAAGGGTAGTCGGGTCATTTTCACAGTCTCCATAATATTTGTGACACTTTTTTCCAATAAGGGTAATATGGTCATTTTCACAGTCTATAATATTTACCTTATTTATTTTCAATAAGGGTAGTTTGGTCATTTTCACAGTCTCCATAATATTTATTGCACTTATTTCCAATAAGGGTATTATGGTCATTTTCACAGTCCGTAATATTTACTTTACTGATTTTTGATAAGGGTAGTCTGGTCATTTTTCACGGTCTCCGTAATATTTATTGCACTTTTTCTAATAAGGGTAATATGGTCATTTTCACAGTCTGTAAGAATCACTTCACCTATTTCTGATAATGGTAGTATAGTCATTTTCACAGTCTCCGTGATATTTTTGCACTTTTTCTAAAAAGGGTAATATGGTCATTTTCACAATCGGTAACATTTACTTTACTTATTTCCGATAAGGGTTGTATGGTCATTTTCACTGTCTCCATAGTATTTATTGCATTTTTTTCCAATAAGGGTAATATGGTTGTTTTCACAGTATGTAAGAATTACTCTACCTATTTCCAATAAGGGTAATATGGGCATTTTCACAATCGGTAACATTTACTTTACTTATTTCCGATAAGGGTAGTATGGTCAATTTCACTGCCTCCATAATATTTATGCACTTTTTTCCAATAAGGGTAATATGGTCATTTTCACAGTCAGTAACATTTACTTTAATTATTTCTGATAAGGGTAGTCTGGAATAATGTTTCGGGGAATATTCAAAAGGAATCTTACCTGTAAATGGATGGATTTCATCGTTCTTATGAAATTTCGGACTTCTCCAGAGTCCACCGACGGCCGTGTTTCGATCTCTGAGCTAAGGTTTGCATACAATATGCCGTAATAGGGTTGGTTTATTGTTTCGTGGAATATTCCAAAGGAATCTTACTCGTAAATGGATGGATTCATCGTTCTTACGAAAGTTCCGACTTATAGTAGTCCACCGACGGTCGGGTTTCGATTTGGAGCCGTGGTTTGCATACAATATGTCGAATAGGGTTGGTTTAATGTTTGGGGAATATTCCAAAGGAATCTTTGTAGATGGATGGATTCATCGTTCTTACGAAAGTTCCGACTTATAGTAGTCCACCGACGGCGCGATTTCGGCTGTGGTTTGCATACAATATGCGAGAATAGGGTTGGTTTAATGTTTCGTGGAATATTCTAAAGGAATCTTACCTCGTAGATGGATGGATTCATCGTTCTTACGAAAGTTCCGAGCTTATAGTAGTCCACCGACGGGGTGTTTCGATTTCGGAGCCGTGGTTTGCATACAATATGCGAGAATAGGGTTGGTTTATTGTTTCGTGGAATATTCCAAAGGAATCTTACCCAGTAAATGGATGGATTCATCGTTCTTACTAAAGTTCCGACTTATAGTAGTCCACCGATCGGTCGAGTTTCGATTTGGAGCTGGGGTTTGCATACAATATGTCGAATAGGGTTGGTTTAATGTTTCGTGGAATATTCCAAAGGAATCTTACAGCAGATGGATGGATTCATCGTTCTTACGAAAGTTCCGACTTATAGTAGTCCACTGACGGCCAGGTTTCGATCTCGGACCCAAGGTATGCGTACAATAGGCCAGAATATGGTTTGTTTAAGGTTTATGGAATATTCTAAAGGAATCTTACCTGTAAATGGATGGATTCATCGTTCTTACCAAGTTTCCGACCTATAGTAGTCCACTCCCAAGCCAGTGTTTCGATCTCGGACCCAAGGTATGCGTACATTATGCCAGAATAGGGTTTGTTTAAGGTTTCGGGGATATTATGAGGGAGTCTTACCTGAAAATGGATGGATTCATCGTTTTTGCCAAGTTTCAGACTGATAGTAGTCCACTCCCGGCCAGGTTTCGATCTCGGAGCCACGGTATGCGTACAATAGAGCAGAATATGGTTTGTTTAAGGTTTGAGAGAATATTCTAAAGGAATCTTACTCCGTAAATGGATGGATTCATCGTTCTTACCAAGTTTCCGACCTATAGTAGTCCACTCCCGGCGGGTTTCGATCTCGGACCCAAGGTATATACGATATGCCTTAATATGGTTTGTTTAAGGTTTCGGGGATATTATGAAGGAATCTTACCTCGTAAATGGATGGATTCATCGTTCTTGCCAAGTTTCCGACCTATAGTAGTCCACTCCCGGCTGAGGTTTCGATCTCGGACCCAAGGTATGCGTACGATATGCCGAATATGGTTTGTTTAAGGTTTGAAGGATATTATGAAGGAATCTTACCGTAAATAGATGGATTCATCGTTCTTACCAAGTTTCCGACCTATAGTAGTCCACTCCCGCCTGTGTTTCGATCTGGACCCAAGGTATGCGTACATTATGCGAGAATAGGTTTGTTTAAGGTTTCGGGGGATATTATGAGGGAGTCTTACCTCAGAAATGGATGGATTCATCGTTTTTGCCAAGTTTCGGACTTATAGTAGTCCACTCCCGGCCGTGTTTCGATCTCGGACCCAAGGTATGCGTACAATAGGCCGAATATGGTTTGTTTAAGGTTTCAGGGAATATTCTAAAGGAATCTTACCGTAAATGGATGGATTCATCGTTCTTACCAAGTTTCCGACCTATAGTAGTCCACTCCCACCTGTGTTTCGATCTCGGACCCAAGGTATGCGTACATTATGCCAGAATAGGGTTTGTTTAAGGTTTCGGTGATATTATGAAGGAATCTTACCTGTAAATGGATGGATCCATCGTTCTTACCAAGTTTTCGACTTATAGTAGTCCACTCATGAACAGGTTTCGATCTCGGAGCCAGAGTATGCACACAATATGTTAGAATAGGGTTTGTTTAAGGTTTCGGGGAATATTTCGAAGCAATCTTACCTGTAAATGGATGGATTCATCGTTCTTACCAAGTTTCTGACTTATAGTAGTCCACTCTCGGACAGGTTTCGATCTCGAACCCAAGGTATGCGTACATTATGCCAGAATAGGGGTTGTTTAAGGTTTCGGGGATATTATGAAGGAATCTTACATGTAAATGGATGGATCCATCGTTCTTACCAAGTTTCCGACTTATAGTAGTCCACTCCCGGCCAGGTTTCAATCTCGGAGCCAAGGTATGCATACAATATACCAGAATAGGGTTTGTTTAAGGTTTCAGGGAATATTCCAAAGGAATCTTACCTATAAATGATGTGTCATGCTAAGTTTGAAGTCTGAACCCTCCCGGACCTTCTTGGTTCATAGTCTGTATGTTGTTATACCACATTTGAACTTCGAATTGAAATTGAGATTCATATTTATCGTTTTCGATAATGTATCATGCTAAGTTTGAAATCAGAACCCTCCCGAAGCTTCTTGCTAGTTCATAGTTTGTATAACGTTATACCACATTTGAAGTTCGAATCGACACTGAGCTTCATATTTATCGATTTCAATGATGTGTCATGCTAAGTTTGAATTCTGAACCCTTCCGGAGCTTCTCGGTTCATAGTTTGTATGCTGTTATACCACATTTGAAGTTCGAATCAACACCTAATTTTCATATATATATATCAATTTCGGTGACGTATCCTCCTAAGTTTGAAGACAGAACCCTCCCGGAGCTTCTTGGTTCATAGTTTGTATGCCATTATACCATATTTGAAGTTCGAATCGATATTGAGATTCATATTCATCGACTTCGTTGATGTATCATGCTAAGTTTGAAGTATGAACCCTCCCGGAGCTTCTTGGTTCATAGTTTTTATGCTTCTTGAATCTACGAGTGTGAACTAAAGCTACTTCATGACATGTGTGAATAGTCTGATATATTTCGTGACCTATGTGACTAGTCGAAATTCAAACCGGAAGCACAAAGAGAAAGCACAAAAGCACAAAGAGAAAGCACAAAAGCACAAAGAAACACACCAATTATCGAATTCACTTCTTATTTTCAAGCTTCATTCTTATACATTTTTGGATTTTTATATCGAATGTCGATAACATTGTCCTAAATTTATTAATATTTTTTTTGGATTTTTTTTCATATCAAAAGTTGATAATTAAACCGAATACACGACTTTGAACTAGCACAAAGAGAAACACACAAACTTATCGATCCGCATGAGCATCCTAAAGCGAATCCACACCGTCCCTTAATTTTTGCAATCCGTATGAACATGCAAAATCAAATCTACACCGTCCAAATCTTTTTAGATAAAACATCAAAAGTAAATCCTTTTACTTCACTTCCTTTCACTTGCGTCTCATCTCTCTCTAATTTTCTCCGCCTCCCTCGCTCGAAAGAAAACCCTAAGTCACAAAATTCACTTTTCTCTTTCACCCTCTCTGTGCAAAAACTAGTAGATCGATTATATCTTTGTACAAAAACCCTAAATCTGCTATTGATGATGTTTTTGAGTCTGATTTTGTACATATAGGGTTTCAGATTCATTCTGTGCATCTACAGGGTTTGGATTTTTGTGGATGGGTATGAAACCCTAACTCTCTCTCTGTATTCTCACCAATTCATTCTGTTGGAGCAATTCTTGAGATGATCGAAAGAGGACTAGATCAAGACTTAAATTCAGCTGGTGATTGGTTATGGTGGTTTTATGAGAAATCAATTTTAATTCAATCGTGGATTTTACTCTCAAGTTGGATTTGGGTTTGATATGAATCTGTGTTGAGAAATCTCGGTATTTCGATTGTGATTGTGCAGACAAGAAAATGGAGGAACTGTTGGTTTGAGTTGTTTTGTGCTGGGTTTTATTTGGGGGTTTTTTAATTCAAGATTGGATCTAAACAAGGGTTGTACCAGTAGAGAAGAAAGGCTCGATTAATGAATTAGCTAGCTTGGGTTTGTGCAAAAGGATTTTCATGGAATTTTTGTTTTTGTTTTTTTGATTTTTTTTCTTATTTTTTACTCGTTTGTTTTTGTAAGGTTGAGAGATTAGCAGCAGTACTGCTTGAAGAATCAAAAGCACAATCATCTAAAGCTGACGATTCAGTTGGTAATAAGAGAAGTAGAAGAAAGATACCTAGGGATATTGTTACTGCTTCCGCTGATGGAAAGACATGGTGCAATTGTTGATATTGAGACGTTTCATGCAATGGGGGTTCGTGAGTTGCCAGAACAAGCTTCAATTCACGGGGTTTTCGTTTAAGGGACTAAGAAAGAAATTTTGAGAGACTTTCTGCTAATTTACAGAAGGACTCGGTTCGATTACTCAAGGTATTGTTCCAATTTTAATTTGGTATTTGTTAGTGTTCCAATTTTAATTTGGTATTTGTTGGTTCCGTTGTGGACATGAAATTGGGGCTTGTGTCTGCTTAGGTATAGAAAATGGGGGGTTTAGCAATTTGATTTAACAATGTTGTGTTTGTAGAATTAGTTTAGTGGATACCCATGATGGCCAATCTATGGAATCTGTTCTCATATTGTAACTTTTGATTCTCAATTTTGTACTAACTTTTGATTCAATTGCAGGATATTGGCTCCTACAGCCTATATATTCTTTGCATCTGAAGTTCCTGTGATTGCATTTGGAGAGAAATTGAGTAGAGAAACAGGTTAGGATAAGATTTACTACCCATACATGGTCTTATCTGGACAAACTCAGGCAATTGTTTAAGTTGATATGGTGATTTTTGCTGTTTTATTGTAGATGGAAGCTTGAGCACAGTGGAGACTCTAGCTTCAACGGCTATTTGTGGTATAATACATTCAATATTTGGTGGGAAACCTATGCTAGTTCTTGGAGTTGCAGAGCCCACCATTATTATGTATACTTATCTCTATAATTTCGCTAAACAAAGGGAAGATTTAGGGTCGAAACTGTTTGTGGCTTGGGCTGGATGGTAATAACGAGTTTTAACATTTTGATTTTATTAATTTGGCGGTTTTCTAGAGCCATTGATAAATCTAAAACGATTTTATGTGTGATGTTTTTTTGTAGGGTCTGTATCTGGACAAGCCTTTATGCTGTTTCTCCTTGCAATATTCAATGCTTGTACTATTATCACTAGATTTACAAGGATTGCTGGGGAGCTTTTCGGCATATTGATCACTGTTCTTTTCATCCAAGAGGCCATTAAGGTAGAAGACTAATAGTAGTTCTCTTTTGGCAAATAAAACAGATGGAGATTTTAATGAACATAAGTTTTGTTAACTTTTTTTTTCCCAACTTTGAATTACAGGGAATGGTTAGTGAATTTGCAATTTCAAAGGCTGAAAATCAAAATGATGAAAGATATCAATTTGAGTGGCTATATACGAATGGACTGCTGGGACTAATTTTCACATGGCGTTGCGGAACAGGTTTGAAAAATATCCAACTGATCTAACAGTGTAATTCTGAGAGTACTTGGAATCTAAATGCAGTTTCGAACTTTATTGCAGGATTCCTCATAAGCCTTATCGCAGACTATGGGGTTCCTTTCATGGTTTTGGTGTGGACAGCGATGTCATTCACTATTCCAAAGGAAGTTCCAACTGGAATTCCCCCGAAGGCTTTTTACTCCTCTTCCATGGGAACCTGCATCGCTGTATCATTGGACAATAATCAAGGTAGTTTTGTAGATACAATCTATTGTACACTCTATTTTTTTATTTTTTCTTTTAGATACTATTTGACTAAACAATCTAAGGATCTAAATCCAAAGTACGAAATACTGACATAATTTTATCGAAACTGCAGGATATGGGAAAAGTCCCACCCATGTACATTTTTGCTGCCATTATACCAGCAGTGATGGTAACTGCTCTATACTTTTTTGACCAGTGTTGCTTCTCAAATGGCACAGCAGAAGGAATTCAATGGGTCTGCTATTGCAGTTGAAGATTTGTTGTTGATGTTCTGTTCATGGTACTTCTGGTGATGAAGAAATGGATGACATGATGGGTGCTGGTTGTGTATGTTGTAGGCTTTTGGTTTGAGGTTATGGCACCGAATTGCAGAGAGCTTCGCACAGGTGGAATGGCTGAATAAGTTGCATCTAGAGACTCATAACAAGAGCAGATGATGGCGTGCCGAGCAGCTGAGGATTGTTGGTGCTGATTCTGCAGTAGCTAGGTCAAGAAGATGGGTGTTGCTGGAGTTTATCGTCTAAGATAACTTGTTGGAGTCTCAATTTGGTGTATGATTACATTGTAGATTGTTGATAGTATCAAAACTAAGAATGGTTATAATAATTTTCAGCGGTTGTGTTTTAATGCTGTCACATTTTGATGGTTTACATTTGAATAATGCTAGTATATTTTGAATGCTGTGACCAATTTCATCATATTTTTTTTTCACAAATGAAAAATAACCACAACTGCTATGTAAGGTTGTCAAAGAAGTGACTTGCAACTCAAACAAAAGTTGTCAAGGAAATGACATACAACTCTAATCATAGTAGTCAAAGAATTCATATACAACTCTAACCATGGTTGTCAACAAATTTTCTACAACTCCAACAAGTGTAGTGTAGGAGTTATATTCACAACCCAGGTAAGAGTTGTGTTAGGCATCAAGAGGAAAATTTCAAAGACATTCACAACTGAAGCAAGCATTGTACAAAACTAAACGACAACTATGTTTACGACTTTAGCTGAAGAGTTGTAAAGAATTGAGGATCTTCTACAACCCCCCCCTTATGCAACCTAACGATAAACGTCGTCGTAGATCTATGACAACTCTTTTCGGGAGTAGTTGATCACTGTTTTTCCCGTAGTGCCAAGTCTCCATGACCCAGGTTCCGGGGCGGTGTAACCTTTCCCCGAGACATGTAAATAGGTTTTCCCCTTTAATGACGCTCTTTAGGTCTTACATTTGCCACTTGCGAAATTTTATTCGCGAACTAGGGTGTATGCCAAAGTTGGGTGCCTCTGTCTTTTTTTGTTTATTCTTGTATTTTTATTTATTTTCTTTTGTGAAATTCATAAATCTTGCAAAATTATCGCATATGTTTCATCTGTTCTGTCTGATACATTTTATGCGAAATTATCGCATATTTGCATTCTGTTTCGATAGAAATAATTTCTGCGAAATTATCACATTTTTCATTCTGTAACATAACTTCGCAATTGTAAACTTTCTTCTTTATTTATGCTTCCTGGTGATTTTCGCAAAATTTGTTATGGATAATACTTCTTTACATACAATCTTTTCCATGGCCTATCAAGCTTATGACCAGTGTCTTTTCCCTCAGGATCCATCAGTCTATATGCCAATGTTCTAACTATTTCTTTAATGACGTAAGGTCCATCCCATTTCTTTTCTAATTTTCCATCATTTCCTCGCTGATACACTGGTATTTCTCGCAACACCAAATCTCCTGGATGAAACTCTCTTATCTTAACTCGCTTATTATATTCTCGAGATAATCTTCGCTGATAGTTCTCCATATGTTGTAGAGCCTTCTCCCTCTTTTCTTCTAAATCATCAAGCTTTAATAAAAACATATCCGCACTTAGATTTTTCTCCCATTCTTCTCTCTTTGTAGTGGGAACAATGACTTCAGTTGGTAGCGTTGCTTCAACTCCATATGTTAAACAGAAAGGTGACATTCCTGTAGCTTCTCTCCTAGTTGTGTTATAAGCCCAGACTGCATTAGGCACCTGTTGACACAATGCTTTATTATGCCCCTCCAACTTCCTATTCAACGTATCTAAAATGGTCTTATTTGTTGCCTCTACTTGTCCATTACTTTGTGGATATAAAGGTGTGGATTTCCTACACTTTATCTTAAATGCATTAAGCAACATTTCTATATTCTGCCCTTCGAATTGTTTTCCATTATTAGAAACCAACTGTGCAGGAATTCCAAATCTATAAATGATGTTTTCAAATATGAAAGTGAAAACGTCTCTATCGCAGATATGATGTACTTCCTTTACTTCTGCCCACTTTGTGAAGTAATCTGTTGCGACAATCAAATATCTTCTTTTCCTGAATCCTGGTAAAAATGGTCCCACAATGTCTAAACCCCACTTTCCAAAGGGCCACACACTTGTTGAATATGATAAAGGTGCTCCTGGTGCATGTATTCTCTTTCCATGCCGCTGGCACTCTTCGCAACGTTTTGACACTTCTTTTGCATCTTGATGCATGTACGACCAATAATATCCATGCGTCTTCGCTTAGTATGTCAAAGATCTTCCTCCACTATGGTTACCAACATCCCCATAATGTGACGCTTTCAGTATTTCCTCTCCTTATTTTCGTGTTAAGCATCTAAGCAATGGTCCGTTAAATGATCTTCGATACAATAACCCATCTCTGAGTTCGCAATTTGTCGCACGACTCTTTAACTTATGTGCCTCCATTATATTCCTTGGTATTTCTCCTCTCTCCAGGTATGCATGAAGTTCAGTTTTTCAATGTGCGACTTTATTCGCCTCTTCATCTTCCACACCTTCTATTATCATCACATCTGCTACTTCCTCCTTTTCTTTTTTGATTGATGGCGAAAGAAGCGTATGTATATTTATGCATCTCGCAGTCGGATCCACCATCATGCTTGGGATAAAAGCAAAGGCATCTGCTAGTTTGTCATCCTTCCTTGATATATGCCTCCACTTTACTTTTGGGATTTTCGCTGACAACTCCTCAACAAGCCTTTTATACTTCCTCAATGAGGGTTCATTTGTAGAGTATTCTCCATTTATTTGGAGAATGACTAGCTGCGAATCGCTAGTGACTTTTGCGTTTTCTAATTTCATTTCTATTGTGAGTCTTAAAGCATGTACCACTGCTTCATACTCCGTTTCATTGTTAGTAGATGCGAACTCCAATCTAAAGGAAAAAGCCATCTTTGTTCCTTTTGGCGAAATTAAGACAATTCCAATTCCCTAACCTTCTCCATTTGATGAACCATCCACCAATATTTCCCATCTATCAGGCTCTGTCAGCAAGTCTCTTGGATTCCCATGTTCTTCTTCTACATTCATCATCTCTTTCACTGCTTCATCATTTTCGAATGGAAATTATGCTAAAAAATTCGCAATAACTTGTGACTTTGGTGAAGATAATACTTCATACTTAATCTTAAAATTCCCCACTTGTGTATTCTATCTCTCAACCCTGCCTAATCTTTTTGAATTTTTCATTACTGACTCGATTGGCACCTCTGATAATACCCTTATTCTATGGGCTTGAAAATATATGCGGAGTTTAAAAGATGCATAAACTAATGCCAATATTAATTTTTCAATCTTTGAATAGTTCTTCTCTGCTACATTGAATGTCTTGCTAATGTAATAGATCGGTTTTTCTACTCATGCGTCTATTTGCAATAAAACGGCACTTAAAGCATGCGAAGTGGTCGCAAGATAAATCAATAATTTTTCTCCTGGATCTGCTTTTTGTAAAATGGATATATTCATCAAGTGGTCCTTTATCCTTGCAGTGCTTTCTCGCATTCATCTTTCCATCTAAACTTCGTTACCTTCTTGAGTATATTGAAGAAATGCTTACATTTGTCTGATGATCGCGAAATGAATCTTCCCAGCGAAGCCAAGAGTCCATTTAATTTCTGTACATCCTTTACCGTCGCTGGTGTTGGCATGTCGTGAACTGCTCGTACCTTCTCAGGATCAACTTGTATTCCTTATTTTGACACAATGTATCCTAAAAATTTTCCTGACGCAACACCAAAAATACATTTTTCAGGATTTACTTTGATGTTGAACTGCCGCATCTGTACAAAAATTTCCTTCAAATCTTGCACATGATATTTAGCTTCTTTACTTTTCACCAACATGTCATCCACGTACACCTCTAATGTCTTATGAATCCATTTCGCAAACACTTTCTCTACCCTTCTCTGATATGTCGATCCAGCATTTCGCAAGCCAAACGGAATTTTCGTGCAACAATATAATCCTCTTGGTGTGAAAAGGCAGTATGCTCTTGATCTTCCACAGCGAGAGGAATTTGATTGTAACCTTTATATCCATCTAAAGAAGACATTCTATCATTCCATGCTGCTGATTCGACCAGTTGTGGGATGTATGGTAAAGGGAAACTGTCCTTTGGACAAGCTTTAGTTAGATCACTGAAATCTATGCAAATACTTATCCCATTATTTTTCTTAGGTACCACTACCATGTTTGCAATCTATTCTAGGTATTTTGCTTGCCGTATAATTCCTGCATCCAGCATCTTCTGCAATTCTTATTCTATTTGAGGATGGTATGGTGTTGCTATTTTTCTTATTCTCTGCTTGAATGGTCTTGCATTTTTGTTAATTTCCAAATGATGACACGCAATAGAAGGATCTATTCCAGGAATTTCATCCATGCTCCATGCGAAGATGTCCTTGAATTCTCGCAAGAGATTAATTATTCTTTCTTCTTCATCTACATCCATTTTAGTTCCAATCTTTAGCATCTTTGGTTCTTTTTTAGTTCCAACGTTTACTTCTTTTATTGGATCCGTTGCAGTGTAAACCTCCTTTGACTCTCCTATTGGTGTTGGATCTTTTATTGTTTTCATCGATTTATCTCCTCCTTGCGAAATTTCGCTTGGTATTCCTTTTCCTTCTTTTGCATTTATCATGTAAATTCTAAATTCTTCATCTTTCCTTGCTTCTTTCGCCATTTCCAATAAATTTTTGGCCTCTTTGCACATCCTTCATAACTTTCTACTTCCACCTGATAACACATTTTCGCATCGCTTATGTCACCTCTAATTTCACCTACTCCACTAGGCATAGCAAACTTGATACACTGATGCAATGTTGATGATACCGCTTTAACTTCATGTATCCATGGTCTTCCCAATAACATGTTTTAAGGAGACTCCATATCCACCACACACAATGTCACTTGTGTTTCAATTTTTCCTAACAATATTCAAACCACTATTTCTCCTTTAGGTTTTGTTGTAAATTTACCAAAACCATGGATATGGTATGTTGAACAAGTCATCTCTTCATCTTTGTATGCCATCCCTTTGAATGCATGGTAGAATATTATGTCGACTGAACTTCCTGTATCTACTAAAGTTCTGTTCACCGCCCATTCTTCTATAGACTTTGCTGGTTCGTCCTTCTCTTTTTGTGCTCTAGTTACTGTGATTACCAACGGAGCTGTGTGACTTAAATTTTCTCTCGATATTTCTGCTGCTGTGAATGTAATTTTATGTTTTTCCCACTCCTTCAATGGTGACACCTTTTATACTGTCATAATTTTCTTTCCTTCAAAATCTCGTTTATGTATTCTTACTTTAAGATTTTCATGAAACTCATTAACCATTGTCTTCGTTATTAAGCTACATTCCAATCTCCTACCGTCTTCTTTGACTTTGATTATGTTATCCTTAATAGGTTTACTAACTTACTTCATCATCTATTTTGATTTTAATAACCTGTTATACACCTCACAGATTCTTCACCAACTGCTTCAAATTCTGTCAAATCATAATATCCTCATTCAATCTTGTTTTCAGATAATCTTCAAATTGGTGTCCATATTTCTAGCGCCAATATGTATTTGAAGGATTTCCTACAACTACACCCCTACAAGATTACATGTTGATCCAATCCAATTTCACGATTAATTTTCAAAGTTTTATTTATTTTTCTGAAGAATCTTACAAGAATAATAAGAGTACAAAGAAATCAGAATTGCTCTAAACTTTCTCTCTCCTATTTGTTCTCTCTAAAACTCTCTCAAAAAGATCCCCCTATTCTCAAATATGCTTGGTCCTTTATATAGGATAT
Organism: Papaver armeniacum; assembly: GCA_023531295.1. NCBI lineage: Eukaryota > Viridiplantae > Streptophyta > Magnoliopsida > Ranunculales > Papaveraceae > Papaver > Papaver armeniacum. The sequence goes on from JAJJWW010000548.1 coordinate 94,989, forward strand.
TACATAGTGGATGACAACTAAGCCAACCTTTATTTTCGGATCTGGTCTGCGTCATTCTCGCAAGCTTGCAAGGACTTTCTTCGCAAGTTAACTTCAATCTCGCAAAATCTTCACACTTTCCTCATGATTAAGCTGGCGTCATTCGCTACATCACCTTTCCTATACTCTGCGATGGCCTTTGCAAATACCTTTTAGTTAAAACTTCGCTGAGACATAATTGTTGCGAGATTCTACTCCTACCATTTGCTACATCACCTTTCCTAAACTCTGCGATGGCCTTCGCAAACACCTTTTAGTTAAAACTTCGCTGAGACATAATTGTTGCGAGATTTTGCTCCTACAGTTTGTCTTCTAACCAAAATTGTCCAAAGACGCTCCCAAAATAGATTTCCAACATATCTTGAAATCTTATTAGTATCACTAAAGCAATTTGATAATATGCGGGGTTAATAAGGTACAGAGTCTGGAGATGGTAGCTAACCATCAAACTAAATTAAAAGAACAAGGGAATCAATGCCCGCTATCCAGAAGCTTAATATGTAAAATCCATTTATTTATTTTTTGATTTTGTGTATGTTTTCATGAAGAGGGTAGAACCTTTAAAAAAGAGGAGAAGCAAACTTTTATCATATGCTTGGTAGCCATTAATGGCCGACGACCACAACTAATTAACGAAACAAAAAATTGGCAAGAGAGAAAATATGAAAGAAGGGTAACTTATTTTTTCGTTAAATCTACAAAATCTGATGAAATACAATGGACAAAAATTTGATAGACAAAGATTTACACATTTGATAAATCCAACCGGATACATAATATTCGTTGTTTTTTGTTCTCCCTGGTACATTGAGGTGTCAAAAGGTAGACCTCTCCTCTCTCCAACACTTCAGCGCCACATCACTAAATGCTATTATTCAGCTGTCATATATCGGTTCATGTAGCACGATTGATGGCCGAGGTGTTACCGAATTATTAGTCACTCACCTGTACACCTGTTACCGATTATTGGTCATTCATACGTGGTTCCACGTGTTAGGCCGAGTGAATGGCCTTACACGTGAGAGGGTGTGTGAAAGGACAATAGTCCCACATCGCTAGAATCTACTTAATTTTAAAATATAATTTGGAAGGGCCACTCCACTCATTGCCAATTGGTTTTGAGTTGGATGCCCGCAGACTTAACAATTTTGTATAGATCATGCTTGTGAATCTTGCTTGATTATTGAATTAATTTATTTTAGTTAAATATTTCAGATGGGTAGTGTGGATAGAGATTTCTATGTAAGTGATATGAGTGGCCACTATAGGGATTTTTATTCTTGTAATTGTAAAGCTGGTACAAGTGGATGTTAGAGCATATCTCGGTTGAACCCATCAAGCGTTGGTATGTCAAGTTTGGTTGTCATATTTTAGTGAATAAAAACTCATGTTAAGAGTCGCTTGATTATTTACTAGAGTCAACTTCGTATAGGTTAGCTTGAAAATATTAGGATATGAGACTTTACAAGTATTGCGAAGACTTGAAGATGTGAAGAAGCAAGGAGATACAACGATAACAATCATCCTTCCACTTGAGGTTTATATTTGACTTGAACTGTTTCATTCCCTAATGTATCTTTCAAGTCGTGCATATTGAAAAACATAATCTGCGAAGCATATTTGAACTCTAGATAGAAATAGTATTAAGGAATACAATACGAGGTTTATTGCTTAACCATTAAACTTTGTAGATAAGACATCACCATAATCATTTGAATGTTATTGTGATTATGTATGGGTATGAGGTGAGGATTTCATCCTAGGGAACAATGTTTACATGTGTTCTAAGAAAGTAACTTCATAAACTTGTTTGTGAACCGAAAAGGAAATTGTCAGGTGTTATTGGTTTTGTTATTCATTGCGTATCTTATGAACAACCAATATGTGTGATTGAGTATAACCGCTCACAACTTGTTTGTGTTCTTGGTAGAACTATTCACAAAGGCCTCGACTTATGTATTGGTATGACTTTTTTATTAGTGAAACCGATCTTAAGTAATCACCTGAGATGGTATGATCGGGTTTGTGATTTTATGTCTGACCAAATATGGGAAAGGGAAACCAATCCTAGTAAGAGGTGCAGTACATCACAAAGGGAAAGTGATCCTTGTATGGGGTGCATCAAGGTTTATAGCAAAAAGGGGAACCGATCCCATGGACATGTACAACACATTTTTAGGCAAAGGGAAACCGATCCTTTAGACATGTGCAACACATATAAGTTAGATACCATATATATGTGGGGAACCGATCCTAGTACCTAGTCAACCGAGTTTTGGAAAGCTAGTGTGACTATGCACAGTAATCACATGGAAGGTATAACCGAAACTTGTTTTGGTAGAACCGTTAAACCCATGATTGTGATTGATGTTATTTGATCAATCACATAGTTCTTGAAAGTCAGAAGAACCAAATCTAAACTTGTTTGGAAGTGTGGCAAATCGCTTTCAAGGTTGTAAGTGTGAAAGAGAACTTACAAAGTAAGGATGTTGACATACTTTGAACACGTGTTGTGAATGTTTATTTCTTTAATTGTTCAAAGTTATTCCTTAATAGCTAAGGGAATAGAATCCCAGGATCGAAACATAAGTAAGTTAAGAATCCTTTAATTAAGGTTATTAATTTCATTTTGTAGGGAATTATAAAAATTAGTAATGTGCATTTACTAATTATATTTTCCGAGAGATTTCGATCATTCTTTTTGGACAGAGCATTTACAGGAATTATGGAAACCAAATTTGAGCTTTAATGAATATCTTGAGAATATTTTCGTTTTTGGAAATTCGTTGGTGTCCAAACTTCCTTGTCTATAAATACTTGAAGTTTGCCTTTCTTGCAAACTAATCCTTCGTAACAACAGACTTCCTCTTTGTTGTTGTTACTGATGTAGCCGCCTATTCAGAGAGGAGAGTAACCTAATTAGGAGAAATCTCTTAAAGGTGGTAAACTAGATAATTGCGGTACCGTTGGTGGGAAACTAGATAATTGCGGTTTATCTTTTGTTTTCGATTGATTTGATTGACTAACGGTGATTGAAATATGATTGCACCTAGTTTGTTTATGGTTGAGAATCTTCTCTTCTAATATAAGATTCACTCAAACTAGTTCAGAGTTTCGACAAGGATCTTTAGACTGTTGTTAGTTCTAAAGACGATCTTGTGATAATCCATTATTAAAAAACTCCGTTATGTGATTGATCATAAGAGATTCAAGTGATTGTGTGCAGGTTTATATTGAAGATCTAAGAAGATTTGAAGACAAAGAAGATATTGAAGATCTTACTTGGGTTTATAATCTTTGGTGTGCACAATACTTGTTTCGGTAAAAGAGGATCCAGTTAATAATTGGGTTATCCTTGTGGTAGATTGGATTGATTAATTGAGTAGATCGACATCAACACAATTCTTTAGATTAAGAGTATTGTTGGCTTATGCTTAAACGATTACTTCGGTAATTGAACATAAGATAGATCAAAGGACCAGACGAAGGAGTTTATGCTAATATAAACAGAAGAGCCTTTTTCCGACTCATAACACTTGGTTGAAGAGAGTTGATACCAAACAGATTTGTTGTTCCTCTACTATTTGGAATACGAACCAAAGAAATTATTCCAAGTATGTGACTTATTTATAAGTTGGAGGCGTGGGAATACAAACATAACTAGGTGAACTATAGGTTTAGTTGCTTGGTCTCAACTATACGAAGTTAGGTGTAATTTTGTGTAGCGACTTAATCCTGAGAGTATTCAATTCTAGACAAGGTACCAGGGTTTTTCTGCATTTGCGGTTTCCTCGTTAACAAAATCTTGTTGTGTCATTTACTTTATTTTTCCGCATTATAGTTGTTTTATTATAATTAAAGTAAATTACACAAACGTTAATTCCAATTTACTTGATAAGTGAATCCTATTGTGTTTGGTTAAGTCCAAACCTTTTTATCAAGTAACATACTTCGTTGTTGTATTGTCTCGATCTCGTATCCATAGACGATCACACGAAGTGTGAACCGATTAGTTGTATTGTCTTGACTCAGTCCATAGACAATCACTTTCGGAGAAATGACTTATAAGTAGGAAAAGTTTTAGCTTGAGGTATATTTGGGTACCCTCGCCTTTTCAGTGAAGATAAATTCATGGCTATTATAAAGAGTAGGATGGTGAATAAGCAGAATTTTGATCCTAAACTGGATCCTACGTTTTTTGATAGGATGAGAGAAATTTTATTAATAGAAAGTAGGATTTACAAAGTCTACAAAGTATAGAAAAAGAAAAAAGCAAAACAAAAATAAAAGACTTGGGACATTAGAAGAAGGCCAAGTCCCATTTATTTAAAGTGTAAGAGAAGTTATTGTGTATCTTGTTTCCCATAGCCATAACCCAAGTAAGAACCAGAGTTTTTGCATTAGTACAAAGTTCCATATTTGTTTTGAAATTATAATTGGATTCAAAAATTCTGCAATTTCTCTCCATAAAATCCAAGTTACAGCCGCAGGAATAAGATCCCATATCAATGTACCATCACCCGAAATATGATTATTTGTCCATGTATGCGCCAAAGAAAACATAGTTTCTGGGAAAACCCATGTCCAATCTTAGTTTAGAGTAACACTAGACCAATCTTATAGGCTACTTTGCAGTGAATAAGAATATGATCTTGCGATTCTGGACTGTATCCACAAAGTATACAAGAGCTGTATAGATCCATACCTTTATGTTGCAGCATGTCCAGCGAGTTTAACTTATCATGCACAGCACACCAAAGAAGGAAGTTGAATTTGGGAGGAACGCCAGACTGCCAAGAAAATTTGTATGGAAAATAATGAATACCTTCATCTACAACAAGCTTGGCATAAAGAGATTTAACTAAAAAAATTGTAGAGGAATGAAGAACCCATCTTTTAGTATCAGACAAAGTTTCCCCTGTTGGAGGTGAGGATGCAATGATATTCAGCAAAACAGCAAAGGAGTTTGTCTCAGAGTTAGATAACGTTCTCTTAAAATCAAACTGCCAAGACCCATCTGCAATAATATGTTCATCAACACTTGCAAACGACAACCCTATCCAGTTTATAAATAGAAGTAAAAGAAGTAGCCAAACTGTGGCTTCCGATCCATATATCGTGCAAGAAAGATATTGACGTGCCAGAATGTAAAGTGAGAATGGAATTTTCAGAGATTAGAGATATCATTTCAGTTATAGTTCTCCAACATGAAACACCATGAGGAGTTTTAACATTACCCGAAATCCAATATGAGCACAACTCTCCATATTTTTCTGTGATAAGTTTATACCACAGATGTGACTTTTCCACCCCAAATTTCCAGCACCACTTCGCCAATAATGCTTGATTCATTTTCCTTAGATTGAGCACGGCAAGACCTCCTCTCTCTTTGGTTGCACCAACTTGGTTCTAGTTGATCAAATTTGAGCAACTTCCACCACTGCCACTATGATGCTTCCACAAAAAATTCATCATCTTCTTTTCCAAAGCATTGATAACCGATATAGGAGCTTTAAAAAGAAAAAAGTAATACATGGGAAGAGAAGTAAAAATGCATTTCAGCAAGGTCAGCTTACCACCTTTTGTAAGAGAAATCTGACTCCATATTGAGAGATGAGCATCAAATCTTTCTATAATTGGGTTCCAAATTGCTTTAGAAGTAGCTTTTGCACCGAGAGGCATTTCAAGGTACATGAAAGGTATAGAGTCAGTTGTACAACCTAACTCCACATCCCAACTTTTTTTGAGGTATTAACTTTAAGGCATGCAATATACTCGAAACACTTTAGAATCGAGAATAAGTTGACGAGCTCTTCTTTCTTGTTGTCCACTAAAAAGATGGTGTAATCAGCATAATGAAGATGGATCTTACTTGATAAAGGGAGGGACAATGGGAAATTAGATGAAGTAAATTTTTAAAACTGTATCTGACTCCAGTTATTGGGTATACGTACAATGAGATTTTGTCAAGGTCCTCTGGTTGAGTCTAACCCCAAGAAGAAAAGAGTTAGAATGGAGTGTTCTGTTGACGGGATGAGTTCTCTATCAAAGTTGCACCAATAAAGAAGATGATGAAGGCCTTGTCTGCACCAATTACAGAACCACCATCTACTGCATCAAATAAGTTTGCTACTTACCACCAGGTTCCAAAAGGAAAGGAACAGTACAACTCCATCTACTTCCTCAGATGGTTCCAAGAAGAATGGCAACACAACTGTAGACGTCCTAGTCACTTTATGTTTAAAGTGCTGACAATGTTTTTAAGTTTTTGTTTATGCAGTTTTAGACATTTTAGCAATTAAAATTTATGCAGTGGTTTGTTATCTCTATTTCATTTGAAAAAACCAAAACATTTTCTTATGTTGACTGAGGAATGGAATGCAATTGACTATTTACAAATGTCCAGGGAAGAAATGGGAGTCGGTTTATGTAGCCGTCCATATTAAATTCAACTACAGAACATAGGATGCATCAAAAAAAAAAAAAAAAAAAAAAAAAAAAAAAAAACTACAGAACATAGGTTGGGTTCGTTGAATCTATAAAGGAGTTTCAAGTTTCAAGGTAACTGCAGCATTTAGAAAACAAAATTTCTATGGAAAAGCTCTATGGGCTACGGTCATATCTTCCTTTCAAGGAAAGCCCAACTTCTCCCATGGTCAAAAATAACTAGCACGACAGGTCAACAACAATGGATCGTCATAAATAGGGGAGCTCTTGATAATCTTCACCGTTTATAAAGGGATACCAGTATTACTTAGGGATGATACCATTTTATATAGGATAAATAAAGGGAAAAATATCGTTTGGTCCTTTTTTAGGTGGGCCCATGTCTGTTTGGTCCTTTGGTCAAACGCCTTTACTGTTTGGTCCATAATTATTTAAAAATATTTAAATAGACAAAAATACCCTTAGTGTTAATTTTTTTTTTTTTTTTTTGTAAGAGAATTTTCGTGCAAACAAAAAGACTTCATTCCCGGGAATGAAGTCCATACAAAAAAAAAAAGCAGGACTTCATTCGGGAATGAAGTCCATACAAAAATTCAAAAAACAGAGGAATGAAGTCCATACAAAAATCCAAAAATGCAGACTTCATTCCCGGGAATGAAGTCCATACAAAAATCCAAAAAACAGACTTCATTCCCAGGGAATGAAGTCCATACAAAAGCTAATAAAAACAGACTTCATTCCGGGAATGAAGTCCATATAAAACATATACAAACAAACTTCATTTCGGAATGAAATACATATAAAAACATGAAAAACAGACTTCATTCCCGGAATGAAGTCCATATAAAAGCCTAAAAAAGCAGACTTCATTTCGGAATGAAGTCCATATAAACATGAAAATATGGACTTCATTCCAGAATGAAGTCCATATAAAAAGCCTAAAAAACAGACTTCATTCCAGAAATGAAGTCTATATAAAACATATACAAACATACTTCATTTCTGGAATGAATTCCATATAAAAACATGAAAAAAACAGACTTCATTCACGGAATGAAGTCCATATAAAAGCCTAAAAATGAGACTTCATTTACGGAATGAAGTCCATATAAACATCAACATCTTCATCTTCATCTTCAACAACAACATCTTCTTAGACGTCTTCAACACCAAAGAACAACATAAATCGATTTCTAGATACTCAAAAACATCAAGATCTTATACATCAAGAAACAAGATCTTCGTCTTAATCTCAACACGATTCATTTCTTCTTCGCAGCAGGCGGTTCGAGATCTTCTTCATCAACATGAAGGAGATGAACTCATGCGTCGTCATCAACAACCTTAAGCGGCCAGATGAATCTTTGACAAATTTGTGCAATCAAGAATATAAAAGCGGCACAGATGAATCTTCGACAAAATGGATCTTCAACAACAAGATGAGTTCGTCTTCATCATCAACAACAACATGGCAAGAACAGCAAACATGAGTTCGTCGTAAAAATCATCTTTATCATCAGCAACATGAGCAACAACAAACATATTTAACATTAACAGCAACAACGTATTCATCGTCAACAACTAATATCATCGTCTTCATCATTTGTTTGCTCGTGCAGACGCCATTGTTAGGGCAAGAAGAAAAAAGAAGAAGAAATAAGGAAAGAGAAAGTAGATCTAAAAATATTGAGGTGAGAGAAAATAAATCTGAGAATAATATCTTTTCTCTTGATAATTGAGTATATATGCCCAGGGATGACGTCATGGATGATGTAATGGTCCCAAAGGGTATTTCTGCCACCACAAGATGACATTTACATCATCCATGACGTCATCCCAGACCAAACCATAATTTCTAGGACCAAACTATAATATATATTCCCAAATAGGACCAAACAGACACATGACTGGGTCAACAGGACTAGACCCTCTCTAATATATTATTCCTAGGACCTAATGGTATTTCCTATAAATAAATACTAACAGATCCTGATCGTCGGATCTCTCAATTGGTATCACCCCATTAATAGTGGTATCCCCTTTATAAATCTTGATAATCTTGGATTTATAGTAATGTTTATTTCTTTCCTTTTGTTTTTCTTGCTTCTCCTACTATTATACTATTTTTTTTCCTTTTACAATATCTAGTATGTAGAGTTGCGGGTGCACAGCACTGTAGTGTAGTGTACATTATGAAATGTGGTTCACCGACTTGGCCAGTTGGCCTCACATTATCGCAATAATATAACCAGTGCACTGCGCATGTGCAGCATATATATGAGGTTTAGAGTGTTGTCAGTACTTTATTTTTCCCTTTTCAAACATGCCACTTTATTTTATCACGCTCTGGGTGTGTCTCCAGTAGATTAACCACCACCAAATCTCAGTCCAGCGCACAAGTGACCTTGTTTGAACAAGCCAAATTAAATGGTAATCTTATCTTTTTATGAAGACTGTTTTTGTTGCAATTACTAGTAACGGATCCTAAGAACTTTAGCCGTGAAATCTAATTCACTTTTGTTTTTCAGTGGAAAAATTTCAAGGGTGCTAAGGAAGTACTAGAGGGTTCAAATGTAAGAATATTTCTATATGTAGAAATATCCTATTGGGCCATGTAATATCTTTGGTTAATTACATGATATTGCTAAATATATTGGTTACCATTTATTGGGCTTCTTTCCTATTGTCTCTTCCTTGATGGACGGTCGAGATTGATTGCTAACTCTTAACCCTAGGAACCTTGGTCCTCCTTCTACCTATAAAAGGAACTCTATAGCCATCAGTATAGGGTTCGAGAAAGTTATCATTTCATTACACAAAAGGTCAAGAAGGAGAAACCAAGATATTCCACTGCGTTCTGTTCTACGGGTGTGCTTGCAGCCTTGGAGGATTTCTTGGATTCAATCAATAGCTTCATCAGGTATTATGTTTTAACACATCTATGCGTATTGTGATTATCATGTTGTTCAAGATCCAGCCATTATATATATAAAAATAATACTTATATTTGGCATCGAGCGCCTGGTTTAGAACTCCATGATTTTCCAGTGATGTTGTATGCAATTGTTATGTTTATCAATACATAGTATGTCTGTTTGATTACTAATAATCATGTTTATGTACTATTTATAAATATGAATATTTTTTTTCTTACTTGATTGATATTCAATTTTTTATTGATTGAGCAAATAAATCATGCGGCTATTTTTGTATGGTTTTAGATCCGGTTAATTATAATATATGGACTCACCTAAAATAGCTTGATATGTTTCTATGATTATTGGATTTATAACATATATAAAAGATTTGATGTGTTGTTTCATCAAGATTGAAAGTGATATGATTTTGTATGATTTTTTTGCTTGATGTGGTATAACATGATGATGTGATTAGTTCATGAATAAAAGGTCTGTTTTGTTTGATTCATGTGTAAAGTAAAACGTATGTTTAATATGCGAAGTATGCGGTTATGGTTATGTGAAGATGAAACGTCTATGGAATATGAAAGTTTATGTGTATGGTTATGAAAGTTTATTGGGCTTGGTTATGAAAGTTTATTGGGCTTGGTTTAATATTTCTTAACTATAACATAAACATGAAATGTATGTTGGGTTTTGTTTTGGACAAGTCCATAAGGTTTTAAAATCTTCTTAGTTTGACATTAAGAAAACAGTTGACCATAATGTCTGACTTTGACTGACTGTTTGACTTCCGCTGTTGACTTTGACTGTTGACTTTGACCGACTGTTTGACTTTGATTGTTGACTTTGACCGACTGTTTGACTTCTGTCGTTGACTTGACTGTTTGACTGTTGACCTCCACATGTTGACTTTTCGTCATTGACTTTGACTGCTGACTTTCGCATGTTGACTTTGACTTTTGACTTTTAATTTTGGTTTTTTAATATGAACATGTATAGAACTTTATTGTATGGTAATAATTATAACATGTTTTAGAACACCAAAGTGTATAAATTGTATGCTCTTTAGCTATCGCCACAGTGATACTAAAGTATTATGTTATATTAGAATGTCATTGTAAGTTTATATCGTTTTGTGCAATCACATAAGAATAACTATCACCCACAGGAGATGTTTGTTCAAGTGTTTGTATATAAACATAAAGAAATTAACTATTTAGTCATACATATTAGAATGAAAAGGTACCCACAGGTAACTCTAATTCACATGTTTGAATAAATATCATGTTTATGTATGTAACCATGAAAGGCATAATGTCCACAGATGTTTGTCTTTGCTTGCTTATATATGTGTGAATATGACTTTATGACATGATTGTTGTTTTATTAAGATTCTACCCACAGGAGTTTCTTAATTTGTATGTGTGTGAGTTTGACTTTGTGTATCTTTGTCATGTTTTCTGACTTCTAGTTCTAAGTCTTTGCATTCGTATACTTCTTTCTATCCCATTCTTCAATGGCACCAACTTCTCAGAATGGAAAGAGAATGTTGAGTTCACTTTGGGTGTGCAGGATATTGACCTTGCTCTCCAAATTGAAAAGCCAATTATAAATGATAAGAGTTCCACTGAAGATAAGGATCTCTTGAAAAAATGGGAAAGAAGTGATAGTGAGCATACGGTGATGCGAATGCACATTGATGCAAACATTAAAGAATCGCTTCCCAAAGAACCTAAAAATGCTAAGGACTTTATGGAAATCGTAAAGGAACGCTTTAAGACAATCGGATAAGTCTCTAGCTGGGAAATTGATGGCTGATCTTACCACCATGAAGTATACCGGTGTAAGGTCAATGCACCAGCACGTGATAGAAATGCGTAGCATTGCTGCTAAGCTCACTGAGATGAAATTAACTGTGGATGAGAACTTTCTTGTCCAATTCATTCTCAACTCGCTACCACCACAATATGCTCCCTTTCAAGTGCATTATAACACTATTAAGGAAAAGTGGACTGCAAATGAACTGGGAAACATGTTGGTTCAAGAGGAAGCTAGGCTAAACCAGCAAGGTCTTAATCAAGCGCATTTTGTCAACCGAGGAGTGAACAATAAGCGTAAGCCTGCAAAGGGCAATAAGGGAGCACCACAGAATATCTCTGGTCAACCTGAAAAGAAGAAGGCAAAGCAAGATGACAATAAGTGTCGTTTCTGTAAGAAACCGGGTCATTTCGAAAGATTGTGCTAAGCGTCAAAAATGGTTCAAAAGAAAGGTAATCCTTTGGGATTACGTAAGCTATTTTGAAACAAATTTGACTGTTAAAGAATCTTCTTTATCATGGTGGTTTGATTCTGGTGCTAATGTTCATGTTTCTAATTCGATGCAGGGATACCTTTCAACCCAAATCACAAACCAGAATGAAAACTTCCTTTTTATGGGCAATGGCAATAAAGCCCGATTAATCGTTGTAGGCACCTATCGTTTGATTCTAGATCATGGATACTTTCTTGATTTAGAAAACACTCTTTATGTTCCAACTATTTCCCGCAATTTAATTTCAGTTTCTCAACTAGATAGACAGGGTTTTCAATTTCAAATTGCCAATGGATGTTTTAGTTTGTTTAAAGATTATAAAGTTATTGGTTCTGGTTATCTTTCTGATGGTCTTTACAAATTACATTTATCATCATCAATACCTGGAACCTATTTGACCATGCATCATAATGATAGAACTGAACATGCTGAGGGTAATTCCTCATTCTTGTGGCATAAGAAGCTTGGACACATATCTCGTGAAAAACTTCAAAGATTGGTAAAAGATGGGATTCTCTGAGAACCTTGATTTCTTGATTATAAGAGTTGTGTGGATTGTATTAAAGGCAAGATGACAAAACACACAAAGAAAGGTGCCACAAGAAGTTCCGAACTCCTTGAAATAATACATACAGATATTTGTGGACCCTTCGACATTCCAACTTTTGGAGGAGAAAAATATTTTATCACCTTTATTGATGATTTTTCACGTTATTGTTATCTTTACTTATTGCATGATAAATCTCAAGCTGTGAATGCTGTAGAGCAATTCATTACGGAAGTTGAGAGGCAATTAGAAAAGAAGGTGAAAATTATTAGGTCTGATAGGGGTGGAGAGTATTATGGAAGGTATGACGAAACAGGACAACATCCTGGACCTTTCGCTTTACTTCTTCAAAAGCTTGGAATTGTTGCTCAATGCACAACGCCGGGTTCACCTTGGCGAATGGTGTGAAAGGCGAAATCGTACTATAATGGAAATGGTTAGAAGCATGATTAGTCATGCGAGTTTACCCTTAAGTTTGTGGATGTATGCTCTTCGTTATCTTTGTGTACATTTTAAATAGAGTTCCAAGCAAATCGGTTCCAAAGACTCCTTTTGAACTGTGGAAGGGTTGGAAACCTAGTTTAAAACACCGGAAGTTTGGGGTTGTTAATGAGCGAAAGTTTATAATCCCAAAGAAAAGAAATTGGATATGAAAAGCTGTTAGCGGTTACTTTATTGGTTTTCTGAAAAATCCAAGGGGTATATTATTTATTGTCCTAACCATAGTATGAGAATTGTTGAAACCGGAAATGCAAAATTCATTAAGAATGGCGAAGTTAGTGTGAGTACACCAAAGGCAAGAAAAATGCGTTCAAGAAATCAGAGTAATAATCCCTTTACCTCAGATTTCTACAGATATTGTGACTCCTTCGGTTGTAGAACCGATTGATGATGAAATAACACAAATAACGGCACCGGAACTTCATGATGAAACTATTGTCACTGAAGAAATTGTAGAACAACCACAAGATGTAGCCTTAAGAAGATCTACCAGAGAACGGAAAAAAGGCTATTCCGATGATTATGTGGTTTATCTACAAGAATCGGATTTTGATTTAGGGATTATAAAAGATCCAGTTTCTTATTCACAAGCCATCAAGTGTAGTAATTCTGATAAATGGATTAATGCTACGAAAGTAGAGAAAAAAATCGATGGATGATAATGGAGTGCGGGAATACGTTGAATTGCCGAAGGACACAAAGCAATCGGGTGTAAATGGGTCTTTAAGACCAAACGCGATGCTAATGGCAATATTCAATGTTATAAAGCTAGACTTGTAGCCAAAGGTTTCACTCAGAAAGATGGCATTGATTACAAAGAGACTTTTTCTCCCGTGTCAAAGAAAGACTCTCTCAGAATTATTCTGGCATTAGTAGCTCAATATGACCTTGAGTTACATCAAATGGATGTGAAAACAACTTTTCTTAATGGTGAGCTTGAGGAAGATATTTACATGTGTCAACTTTGAAGGTTTTGCCCTAGAAGGACAGGGAACACATGGTCTGCAAACTTAAGAAATCAATTTATGGACTTAAGCAAGCCTCCAGCAAAGTGGTATCTAAAATTCAACGAAACCATTCAAAAATTTGGTTTTGAAGAAAATGTTTGTAGATCCATGCATATATCTCAAGATCGGTGGGAGGAAGTTCATATTTTTGGTATTGTATGTAGATGACATACTACTTGCGAGTAGTGATCTTGGTCTTATGCATGAAACTAAGGAATATCTCTCGAAGAATTTTGAAATGAAAGATATGGGTGAGGCTTCTTATGTGATTGGGATAGAAATATCCCGTGATAGATCATTTGGAACATTATCAATCTCACAGAAAGCATATATCGAAAGAATTCTAGAGAGGTTTGAGATGAGTGCATGTAAGCCAAGCATAGTTCCGTTTTCTAAAGGAGACAAGTTTGGACTCAACCTTTGTCCTAAGAATGAATCTGGGAACGTAAGCAAATGGATAAAATCCCTTATGCTTTCTCGTGGTGGGAAGTTTAATGTATGCTCAAGTTTGCACACGACCAGATATCAGCTATATAGTTGGTATGCTGGGAAGATACCTTGTAAATCCTGGAATGGAACACTGGAAAGCTGCAAAGAAAGTTTTAAGGTACCTGCAAGGAACAAAGGATCATCGTCTCACATTTACGAAGTCGAGATCAATTTGAGTTGGTTGGCTATCTGATTCCGATTTCATGGGATGTAATGATACTCGAAAGAGCACTTTTGGATATCTTTTTCTATTAATTTGGAGGAGCAATATCATGGAAAAGTGCAAAAGAGTCTATTCTCCTTTGGCTCAACAATGGAAGCTGAATTTGTAGCATGTTATGAGGCTACAAATCATTTGTTCATGGCTCGGAATTTCATCTCAATGTTTGGAGACCTAAATTTTGCCTCCGCACTTTGTGAAACTTTCTTGTGATAATGCAGCAGTATTCTTTTCAAAGCACGCTAGATATACTAAGGGTTCAAGACACATGGATCTAAAGTACCTATGCGTGAAACAGGCTGTTCAGATGAAAAAGTTGTTCATTGAACACATAGGCACAAAACTTATGATTGCAGATGCATTTACGAAGGCGTTACCTCCTAAGACCTTTTTGGAACATGTTGGAAACATGGGTCTTGAGGGAGTAACAAACAATTAGTTTCACTTAGACTTTTGCTTATGTTTGAACACTTATTGAGATCTTATTATTGTTGTTATTCTGAACTTATTTCTGTATCCACTTTAGTATACTTTTATGTTATTGGATGAATGTTACAGAAATTGTTTTCTTTTGAAGACATTAGTGGACCATTATGATATCCCCATTTAAGGCCCGATTAAGTAAGTTGCTTGTGTTGTGGTACATGGAAGGGAACACGTTGATAACAAGACAATATGCCACCGCCATGACTCGCATAAGTTATTTGCTTGGTTAAGGTATTACGTTTCAACCATTAAATTTGTTTAGCAATTATGCGCGCTTATGTTTTTCTACGATTAACCATTAAATAGATTATCACATGGACCAGTGGGAGAATGTAAGAATATTTCTATATGTAGAAATATCCTATTGGGCCATGTAATATCTTTGGTTAATTACATGATATTGCTAAATATATTGGTTACCATTTATTGGGCTTCTTTCCTATTGTCTCTTCCTTGATGGACGGTCGAGATTGATTGCTAACTCTTAACCCTAGGAACCTTGGTCCTCCTTCTACCTATAAAAGGAACTCTATAGCCATCGGTATAGGGTTCGAGAAAGTTATCATTTCATTACACAAAAGGTCAAGAAGGAGAAACCAAGATATTCCTTTGCGTTGCGTTCTACGGGTGTGCTTGCTGACCTTGGAGGATTTCTTGGATTCAATCAATGGCTTCATCAGGTATTATGTTTTAACACATCTATGCGTATTGTGATTATCATGTTGTTCAAGATCCAACCATTATATATATAAAAATAATACTTATATCAAAGTCAGCAGCTGGATTTATATATTTTGATTTACACAGTTGGGTTTAGGATTTCAGACTAAATACACATAGGATTTTTTTTTTTTTTTTTGGTACGAACTCATGAAACAAGTATGTAACCCGGTAACTAAGACATGTTCAAATTATTTTGCTTATCATATAATTTTTACTGATAATTTTTAACATATTTCTCAAGATGATCACTTTTTCTCATATAAAACGGTATAGAGTATGGCTTCTTTTCCTTAGACACTACCACTTTTATATGCTAGTTCGAATGGCTATGTAATATTACCCAAAAACAAAAAATGAACCGGATATCACCCGGATTTAATTCTGCAAACAAAATGGCTATTGAGAATGAAATGTTGGTGGGAATTCAAGTTATCAATTACAAGATATCTTATATCTAAAATGATTATTAATTGGTGTTTTAGTTTATGTCCAATTGTTGGCCAAATTCAGTTATTGTTTTAGTTTATGTCCAATTGTTGGCCAAATTCGATTAATTCAGTTATTATTAATGGGGTAGCTATTTCATTTCTTAGAAGCTTCGTTGTTTAGCTTGGTTTATTGGTATTTTGTCTAGAGATTTATTCTCTATCAGTAGTGGTGTCTTGTTGTAGCTCTTGAGCTTGCTTTCCTACTTCTTATAGGCTTTTCTATATATTAACTTTTAGATCAAAAAAAAAAAAAAGTTTATGTCCAATTGTTATTATATATTTTCATCATGCTAATTTGTGCGTGTTAAAGAATCTCCATGTATTTCTCATACTCTTCATATTTTCATCCATACACATAAAACATGGTGGATTTGTTTTTTCTTTGCCTTTCAGATCTAACTATTTGCATACCACTGGTCCTAAAAAGGTCCCAAAATATTGTAAGATCATTTGCACAAAATTGATATAAGGCATGAGATGTTGGTGGATGTTGAAGTTTTCAATCAAAATACATATGCTCTCGGATTTGTTGAATCTTAAATCAAAGAAGATTTCTACAAAATAGTGGTGTACGATCACTGTTTTCGCGGTGTTAGCTATTTCATGTTGTTTTGGTTGCTACAAGCTATGTTATTAGTAGACTTTGGGAATTTTGACCCGGCTCTCGAAGGGCTTGGGCACTTTGACAATTGAGTCAAAAAGATGGTATAGTTTAAAAATGTTTATTCGTTAGTTTTCCATGGTATCTTGGCTTGTACTCAATTCTTATGTATCACTTGTACTTTGCTTGATAATAACCTGGCGAGATTGGGGTATACCCAAACTAATTGGGGTATACCCAATTTTAAGTGGACATGTGACATTACTAAGGGGAGGCCAAAACGTGGTAAAGTTACTTTAATACCCTTATACTAATTAACCTAAAACTAAACCCTAAACTTAAAAACTAAAAACTGATTAATCTTTCTCTAATCCTTCTTCTCTAATTCATCTCCTCTTTCTCTTTCATTCCAAAAACCTAAAATCAACCAAATTTTCAATTTTGATTTTCTATAAAAAATGGTTGATTCTAAACGATCCAGCAGCAAGAGAGATTCAACTGGTAACATCCATGAGATCCAAATCGGAGGAAAAGGTAAGGAAAGGTTGGAACTAGCAAACCCGAAAATCCAATCCTTGAAGGTGTTGAAAAGAAACCTCTAAAGGTGAAAAGAAGATTGTAAGTGATTTATAAACTCAAACCCATTATTGTTTTGTTGAGTATGATTGTTAGATTAGGTTAGAAATCGAAAATTTTGATTTTCAGATTTGTGGCCGGCAAGGTCGATAGTTGAACAACACGCCGGCCATTTGTATTTTCAAAGCGCTGGAAGGGTCTCGGGATGAATAACATGCCGGCTTTTCATCAGAGCCATGGCGACTGTTGGACAATAACCAGGGCCGGCAGGGTATAATAACAAACCATGCCGGGTTATATTTGGTCGGCATGATCTTAGACTTGTACCTTGCCGACGTTAGGCATCAGAAACCTTAATTTCCTAAGTTATTAGTCGCGTCTTCCATAAATAGGACCATTAGGCTTTTTATTTGTCGGCACGGTATTTGATTATCTCCTTCCAGAAGCTTCTTTGTAGTCGGCGGTGTAGTTGGTTAAAAACTTGCCAAGCACGTGGAAGAAGATCAACGGTGTTGTGTTGTTTATTTTCATATATCTTATTTGTGCATTGTTTAGGTTCCCGGAGGAAACAAAAGAAGATCTACCCGTACATAGCTGGAAGAGCTATTAGAATTTATTGATGGAATTTATCCCAATTTAGAAGATCCTAAAGATGGCGAAGAGAATTGCCCTGTAAGAAAGTTACTTCTGATGGGTAAGAAGGATCCTGAAGAATTCCTAAGGTTTATACACAGTCCTAGCAATCCCCTCAACTATGTTGAATGCACATCATCATAGGAGGAAGAAGAGGAGGTTGATCCAAGGACTTTTTTCAGGGCATGTGACTTTTCTGGAGTAAACCCCTATTACAATGAGGCCGGTGATTACATAGGTCCAGATAAGGGAAAAGCAAAAGCTGATGCCGGTGAAAAAGCTAGTTATGGGGAGGAAGATAGCAACAATGAGAATGATCCATGAAATTCTTAAACTTTATTATGTTTCACTTGGTTTAGAAACTTAGATTGTGGTTTGAACTCTTTCATTATGTTTTGAACTCTTAGATCGTGGTTTGAGACTTGTTAAACTTATTTGAATTTTGATTTTAGTTGCTTTAGAAGTTATTATTTTGTTTATGCACTTTTAGACAAAGTACTTGAGGCCGCATGGTATGAAGTCTATACCTTGCCGACACGAATGTTAGTTGCACCTTTTAGGTACAAAGTACAACCCATTGAATGCTCAACGGCTAGAAATTTCAAAATCAAGATATTAGGTATGTTTTTATTATAAAAGCATTCCCAACTTCATCTTCAACCTTGCATAAAGAATGGAAGTTTCACCACCAAATATTTGTAGTCTTTGTACACTAAGTGGTCATTTTGCAAGGGATTGTCCCTTTGAAGGAAGCAAATGCACTATTGAAGGTTGTAAGGGATTCTTATTTCTCATGAAAGCTGCAATAGGAGGTGTATATCAGCCGTATGCTTCAAAATGCACTTTTTGTGGGTTTTTCTATTGGATAGATGAGCGTGTAGCTCCATATGAAGATGAAGTTTCTAAAATCAACCTTCTACCATGCACAGATCCATGTTGCGACGGTAAGATGAAGCTAATTACCTCTCCTAAGAAATTGTGTACCAGAAAAAGATACTATATATGTCCCAAATGTGTTAGGGTAAAGTTTTTAACGTTTGTATGCTTTAATTAAGGTTTGTATCCGATGTATAGTCGGCATTGTCTTAAATTAGAAGCTTTATTTACGTAGTCGGCATTATACTATATTAAAATCTTTCCGACGGTTGTCCCTGTCGGCATGGATATTATAATACGCCTTACCGGCTTAATAGAAAATAACATTCATGAACAATTTGTGAGGAGTTCTTAGCGGCATGGTTCTCGCTAAATAACAATACAGGCGCAATTAAAGCCGGCAACCTCTCAAAACCAGGACCGTCTTAGGCTTAATAGTAAAAAACATCCGGGAACAATTTTTTAAGGGAGTTCTTAGGCGGCATGGTAAATTTCATAAACATCGCCGGCGTATAAAGAGCCGGCAGACTTGGCAAAAGCCGGACCTCACGGCCATATCGGGGCGACTTTTTTGTCTTGTCATGCATTACTACGGCGATCTGAAGAAATAATACCGTGCCGACCACAGGATAGCAAGCATGTTTTAGTAATGAATATGATGCCGACCAAATGAGAATACACCCAAAAAACACATCCATTTCATTCATTCGTAGCACTCCAAAGAACATTACACAAAACACGCATGCGATTACAAAAGTACTCAAAAGTACGAATGTTTTGTCTAGTACTCCATTGTACACTACACAAAAGTTGCTTTATTCCCTAATCATAATCACTCCTCACTCAAATCTATTGGAGGGAGTTCATTCAAACCTATTGAACCTCCTTTAGTCAAATCTATGGGACATTCAGAGACTCATCTATAACATTCCAAAGGGCCATGTTGTCCTCATAAATTTTCATCCATTCCTTGCTCTTGTTGTTTGTGAACTTCTCCCACAAACTAAACCTACATAGAGGAGGTAATGGACATTCCTTATTGAGTTGTAGACCAATAAAATGATTTTTATCCACCAAAGCCATGACAATTCTTCTATGCTTGAGTTGCTCCACGCAAACCGCATGTTTCGGTGCAAATGCTATAGATAGTCCCTCACTAAAAAAATATACAACGCAATTCCAAGTATCTTCCAATAGATGGCCACACTCCGGCATTCTCAACCAATGCTCCCATTTGATCGGTGCGTTTCCCTCCGGGCCTTTAACACTAGTTAGCAAACCTTTGAAAGTTGCTTCTTTTTCCTCCATGGAACCTTCTAGAATCATTGAGATATGGAACTCCTTGTCGTGTTCTAGTCGAGCGGCCATCTTCTTTCTAATGTATTGGCATTGGGTGAGATTCTCTTCAACCGCTCCACTTAGGTGTCCC
The DNA here is from genome assembly GCA_023531295.1 of Papaver armeniacum. NCBI lineage: Eukaryota > Viridiplantae > Streptophyta > Magnoliopsida > Ranunculales > Papaveraceae > Papaver > Papaver armeniacum. The sequence continues at coordinate 115,283 of JAJJWW010000548.1, forward strand.
AATTGTTGCAAGATAACGTGAAACCCACAATTTCCATCTTTCAGAACATCGTCGGTACCAATCACGAAATCTTGAATAATTGGAGGGAGTTGAGTACGATACTACACGCAACACCGGTTGTACTACCTTCTTTGGACGACTTTTTTTTCTTCGCCACATCTCCTTGGCTTGCTTGGCTCTCAAGAGGTAGAGTTCCATTTGTATTCAAGTTAGAGACGGTTGGTGTAGTTAAATCCTTCTTTGGCCGACCCCTTTTCTTTCCAACAAATTCCACGCTTGCTTGACTCTCAAGAGGTGGAGTGCCATTTGTATTCAAGTTAGAGACCGTTGGCGTAGTTGAATCCTTCCTTGGACGACCTCTTTTCTTTTTAGCGGGCTCCTCCTTGTATTGCGCCTCGGTATAAACATGTCCGGATGGATCGCACTTTGTACTCAAATGCTCTTTAATGTTTTCCCTTTTGGATTGATCACTATTTCTACTTAAAAACTCTTTGATTTGTTCTCCTTCGGATTGATCTTGATCGCAATTTGTACTCAAAAACTCTTTGATTTGTTCTCTTTCTTCCTCCCTCGTCTTTTTGGTAGTTGGTCTACCATTAGGATCTTGTTTCTCCGGTTCTTCAAGTTCTTCCATAAAAGGGTAAACTATCGGCATCAACTTGTGCTTCATAGTTTGTTTGTCCAACCTATTCAACTTGGGGTATTTTTCGAGGATTATTCTCCCAAGTTCCATGTCGCCAAACTCTTCACCGGGATCTTCTCTTGGAGCCGGTTTGAAAGATAATTGCTTCCAATAGGGATCGATATCATCAAGAGGAATGGGAGTTTTATACCTACCAAGCATATGACGACATGGAAGTCCGATAGCCTTCATTATACTACACTTACAAGGAGTGCTCGGGTCGTCATACTTTTATACTTTTTAAATAAAGCGAGATGTTTCATCATAAAACGTATTGCCCAATGCGATACGTTGCAATGTATACCAACAAGCATCCAATTATCCTCCTTAAACTCCCTCAACTTAAAGGAAGCTACTTTCTTGGAATTGCTTTTTTATCTTGTTGATATCATTATTAGTGTACTCATGGATAGCATGTTGCACCGTCACAATCCCATTTTGACTCGTGAAAAGTAGACCTTTTAGTCTCCCATGCGCTTGCTCTACCATACTTGTGGATTCAAGTTTGAAATGTTTATAGTCGTAAGTATAAGCATACACAAACCTCTCTTTGTGTGGCCTCAACCATTGTTTCTTGCAATATTCCACTACTTTGGGGTAATTAGTCCCCCAATCATCCTCGAAATCCTTCAAGTTTAACTCATATCTTCCCACACTCATCGACCAAACCACCTTATCCCACGCTTTCATGAATAACCCAAACTTAATCTCACCTTCTTTCCATTCTTCGTCTTCTTTCTCTTTCTCCTTCTCTCGCTCCTCTTTAGTTAGTTTGCTAAGACGTTCGTCTTCCTCTTTTTCACGTTTAGTTCCTTTCTTTGCTTTCGGTTTTTGGATATGACTTCTACAATTCTTTCTAAGATTGCATTGTATATGCCAAGTGCAAAGGAAATTTTGTGCATTGGGAAAGACTATCCTCACGGCGTTCATTATTTCTTGCTCATTGTCGGTGACTATAACCCCCCGGAGTTTCGTCTTCGTGGTAGAGAAGCTTCAAAGTTTCCAATGCCCAAATATAACTATCATCCTTTTCACGATCCATAAAACACCATGCCACCGTAAACGATTGCTTATCCGAGGTTTGTCCTACAATGTTCAACAAAGGCATGTTGTACCTATTTGTCTTATAAGTACAATCCATGAACAAAACTTGGTAAAAGCAACGCGCCAATTGAATCATATCGGGATGCGCAAGAAAAATACGATCTACCTTCCCCTCCGACGACTCATGGTGTCTCACCGTGTAGTTGTATTTGTGTATTAACCATTGTGATTCTTCCATCACCTTTCTTCCATCCCATTCAATTCTTTTAATAGTTGCCTTGGCCGCATAAATTGTAGACAATGAAGAGAGGTTATGCGGGTCGTCCCTCTTGAACTTACTTAGGAGCTTACTTGGTTTAATTCCCCAACTTGTTCTTACTTGTTCGAACTCGTGCGGTTTCAGCTTGGAAACTTGACAATGCCCAACAAGAGTGTCCGGATCTTCATGGTTATGCCAACCAACATCAACTCTACTCATTATCCACACGTTATCGGTATCTTTGTTCCTCCCAAAAATAATCTTGAATGGGCATCCACACTTCTTTGACTTCGTCTTGTACACCCTAGTCGTCTTCTTATCATACACATAACCCTTTCTCTTGTGACTTTCCTCCGGCGATCCATAACACTCGCATACCATTTCAAACCGCGTAGATTTTTGTTGGGTATTTTTTACCAGAACGCACATCTTCTCTTTGGCTTTCTCAACAATCCAATTGACCGCGTCGTCTTTTTCCTTCCATTCCAAATCATTAGCATAATGTGAGGAAGTATCGGGACCCCTAATTTTCTGAGCTTGAGGATGATCCTCCATAGGTACCAATGCCACAATCTACAAAACATCAAAAGTTTAGTTGATGTGTATTACCACCGTCGGCATGGTCGACATATAAAACAATGCCGACTAGAAAATACCGGAACGTAATAGAATATAAACATTGCCGACATGAAAACAGCCGGCACGTTATGAAAACATGACAATCCCGGCGAAAGCATTTTCAAGTAAAGGCTCCTGTGTTTCAAAAAATGAAAGTCGGCAAGGTTCAAATTTTATACATCTCTTGGGTGCAGTCTTGCTCATGAAAAGTCGCACGTTGTTCAAAGTAGAACCACGCCGGCTTTTATGGCCGGCATGATCGACAAGCGTCGACCTTGCCGACCCTGTACAGCAGAATTGAAAAAGAAAAACCAAAATCGATCATTTGCATGGAAAAATCACAATCTTCACCACGTAGGTTGTCTACCTGATTACTTTCAGCTCCATTATGTTCTTCTTGCTCATTGGATTCTTCGTTTGGCTCAATACATTCATCACTTCCATACCCATCATGAGTTTGAGGAAAGTAAAAGTGAGGGTCATGCATGTAATCCATTCGATCATGGTCTGGTAGATCATCATACAAGTACTCATATGTAGGAGGAAAGTTAGAAGACTCCCCCACTTCAAAATCAGGATTAGAATCACTCATCTCACTCATATCACAAATTTCACAAAAACCCTAACTTTTCCCCCCCAAAATCTCCTCTACTCCTTCATACTAATTCTCTCTCTAAATGATTTCTAAAACTCAACTTATAACTAAATCAACTAACTGATCTAACTAATTTAACTAATCTAATCATTTTAGTTAAATTAGAGTTAATCATTGTGGGGGCATTTTAGCCATTTACAAAAATATAGGTTAAGGGGTAGCTTGACTTTACTTCAGAATGACCCTATTTTGTTTTATTGGGTATACCCCAATTAGTTTTGGTATACCCCAATCTCGCCAGGGATAATAATAAAAAACTTATTCAAGAAAACAAAAGTTACAACTTCAAATCTTTTTGTTTATCATGTTATTTTTGTTGATAATTTCTCACATATTTCTCATCCGATAACTATTCTCATGATGATCATTGTTTTTCCCCATATAAAGCATTGCAGATTTATGTATTTTCTTCCGAAGAGGAAGGGCAGTATATTTTAGACATTTTCATAAATAAACCAAAGAAAAAGGGCAATATGTATTAGATATTTTCGTAAATAAACCAAATAAGAAGGGTAAATAAATATAACTATCAAATTGTATTATAATTCTTTATGTATTCTATTTTTAAGCTTATAATTAGAAACCAAACTTTAATATATAACATATATCTAAAAGGGAAAATTGAAAATATGTCCCACTTTCTGATTAGTTTGGGGATCTATCCCATAACCGAACATATTAAGGAATATGTCCCGGAGAGAGAAAAGAAACATTAAGTGGTTACTATCAGCATGTGCGAGTTTACACGTGCTCTAAATTTTACACTTTTGTCCTTGTCATTTTAATGGAGGTAGATTCTTTATCTTGTTCCCGTGAAATCGAAAATAGCAATGGTTCAGTGGTGCGACGGGAGGATACTCATGATGGTGGAGCGAGTGGCAGGGCAACCATCACGCTGAAGCATGTGCGGTCATGGTAAATAACAAAGAGAGGAAAAAAATCTAAAAGAACTTTTGTTAATTCAGGACCAAAGAAGAGAAGCAAATTGAAAGAATTAACTATTACAGACATAGTTGTGGTTTCTCCATATACTCATTTGGCTCTTCCTTTAAGCTCATATGAAGCTTCGCAATTTGAGTATTGTTCGCTGTAATGAATCATCGTCAAGAGCAGGAACTAGAAAAAGCTAAATTTTCTTTTGTTTGTGGAGGCCACCATTTGATTCAAATGAATGAATGGGTTTTATAATTAGGACAAATAATAAGATCGATTACTTAATGGTATGGAATCTCGCCCACTGAGTAGATCCGTAGATCCGGAGTGAATGAATAAGTATGTTTCTCGACGGAGAAGATGAGGAACTTATTTTGGTTTGATAAGGGTAACAATGTGAAACTAGAACGCGTGTGACCTCACGCATGTGCCATGTTAACCATTTAACGTTTTCTTTCTCTCTCCGGGACATATTCCTTAATATTTTCCGTTACGGGATAGATTCCCAAACGAATTAGTGAAAACGGGACATATTCCCAATTTTCTCTATCTAAAAACCCGTGCCTTGGAATTTTACAAATTTTATCTCGTTCGAAAGGTTATAAAAAAATCTACGCAATGAGTATAAACAACAGTAATTGTATATCTATAATTTTGGAGTTTTTACGAAAAATTTGAAGGTATATATCATTTTAGACACAATTTTAGAAAATTAGATGTATATTCATTATGCAAGCCACCACAAAGGATACATATTACTTTATGTAGCCGTATTTTATTTTATGTATCAACTAATTTTCCGTTGCAACTAATAAAACGATGTACTTCCTCTGTTTCAAGAAAAGTGATACTTTCACTTTAGGCACAATTCTCCAAAATTGAATGCATAACTATTATGCAAACCACATCATGTAACCATATTTTGGTTTATGGATCGACTAATTTTTTTTTTGAAACAAGGTAAAAGTATCACTCTTTCTGAAACGGGGAGAAAGTAGTCGCAAACAAACCCCATCTTGAAATTCTTCTTCGGTCGGCCCTCCCACCGTGACAATGGTTGTACTAGTTAATTAACATAATCCTAAAGTGATTTTAGTACGATAATTGCCGTATGTTTCTCATGAAATATTTTTGTAAGCTAGCCATGCAACAATGATTGATGGTCTTTATTTATCATATATTGTTTATGTTGACAGTTTCCCATGTACTTCACATGTTCCTCTCCTCCTTTTTCTTCTCTCCATATAAGCATCAAAGGTTTGTGTGTTTCTTTGCCTTGGCCATCTCATTATTTGCATACGAATAGTCTTAAAATGTTCCAAGATATTGCAATTAATTAGATCATTTCCATAGACTTAAGATGTTGATGGAGATTGAAATTTTCAACTACAAGTCATATATGCTAATGCCATTGCTTAGGTTTGTTATATCCAGAACCAATGACAAAGTTGACGAGGTAATTTCAAGGTAAAAATATTTGGAAAACTAAAACAGCAAAACAAGATGCCATTGCTTGGGTTTGTTAAATCTAGAACCAAATACAAAATTGACGAGGTAATTTCAAAGTAAGAAATATTTGGAAAACTAAAACAGCAAAACTAGATTCCGTACCATACTTCTACGGATAGGCTCTATGGTCATACCTACCTGTCACACATGACACAACACAGGATATATTTGTATCTTCATCTACCTAAGCCAACTTCTCTCATGGTCAAAAATAACACAACAATTATACATTGAATGTTAAAATGGATGTTCTGAAATAGGTGAGCTCTTACTAATCTCAGATTGTAATGTCATTTTCCTTTTGTCTTTCTTGCTGGAACGCTTTGTTCTTACAATGTTTGTCATTCAACTTACATTTGCTTCCGTCCATGTAATATAAGATCTAGGTCCTGGAGTTTGGGATGTAAACCACTCTAGTGTATATTATGCAAGCTGTTTCACCCTCATGCCCCCGTACTACTGCAATAAGCCAGTAACTTTTATTTTTAGAGAAACTACTCGTGGCAGAGGCACACTGGGTAGTAAATTTTATTAAGAATCAGAAAAAAGAAAGAAAGAGGGGACTAGGTCTTACCTCCCACAAGAAAAGGAAGATAAAAGAAAAACAAAGAACTAAAATAAATCAAATTACATATTGCGAAAGCGAAACAGGTAATAAATAATTATCAATGAGAAGATTTCGCCTTGTGAAATCTGGAGGCTCAATCCACCAGCAGGATTCAATCATCGCACCATGCTTGGCTAAAAGGTCTGCCACCGAGTTGCCTTCACGATATATATGAGTACACTCAAACTCAATAGAAGACAAAAACTTTAAGCAGTTGTTCCAGTGAGTAGAAAGAGACCAAGGGACCAAATCAGGATTTTTGATAGCTTGCAATACAAAAATAGTGTCACATTCAAGCCAGAGGCGCTGAATTCTCTTTGTATTGGCTATTTGAATAGCATGAATAGCTCCCAAAAGTTCAGCGCAAGCAGAATCATTAAATCCCAGATTCTGAGCCAGGAAACCTTTGACCAAACTATTGGAGTCACGGAATGTCACCCCACAGACAGAAGGGCCTGGATTGCCCATTGAGCACCCATCGATGTTAGCATTAATCCAACCAGGCTGAGGAGGTTGCCATTTAATCATGATGGCTTTTGGCATCTTAGGAGGGAGTCTTTGAATGCCCAGAAAATCAAGAATGATTTTATCTGCAGAAGTGTAAAAGGAAAAACCACCACTATATCTGCTAGATTCAACAACTAGACTTCTCAGGTAGGTAATGGCTTGACTGGAGGAAGTAAAGCAATGCTCAAATCTTAGTTTATTACGGCAATACCAAATGAGCCAAAGACATCTTACCACCGCTATCCAGAGCAGATTTTTTGTTTGAGAACAACCCCTGAATCTTCTGACAGACGCAAAGAGAGAGAGTTGACACTAGCACAATCCAATTGATAACGAAACACCTGCATAATCCAGTTCCATAAAGAATTATCAAAAACTGCACATTGAAAGAAGAGGTGAGATTGAGTTTCATTACAACAAGGCAAGGGGTATAAGTTGCAGCAGTTCGCAACATCAGCACCTTGAACTTTCATGTTATCATCAGTAGGAATTCTGTTGTGCATGATTTTCCAAGCAATGCAGGCGCGTATGAGAGGGACTTTAACATCTCACAGATCCTTGAAATCCTGAGTTTCCAAAGCTTTAGGTCTATGATAGTCATATGAATCTTTCATAGTTATGCAACCCGACTTACTAACAGTCCAAACCTTTTTATCGTCTTTGTGAGAAGCAAAAGAAGTCTCCCTTATAAACTGTTGAACACGACCTTCTAATTCAGGCATATACAAAGGAATCTGCCATTTTCCTTCAATGATAAAATCATCCACTGTATTATGTAGATTCGAATTATCAAGGTCAAAATAATCTACAATGGAAGAACCCATATTAACGCACCAAGTATCATTCCAAAAATCAATGTTTCTACCATGACCAACTAGCCAGATCAGGTTTTCTTGAATGATGCTCCATTGTTCCTTGAACCCATGCCACACGGAAGGTTTTTTATACGTAGCACCTTTAAAACGAGCTTTGAGAAAGTCACCAAAAAACTGAATTTCCAGCTATTAATTTCCATTCCATTTTCATGAGAGCGGCATCATTCAAACTCCTCATGGATTTAATGCCAAGACCACCTTCATCTACAGGCAGACAATGTTAGCAAATCTAGTCATGTTAACAAAACAATCCATGAGCAGATTATAGGATCTAGAATTTATTATGTTTACCACAAACTAATTAAAGAGATGAAACTGTACATACCTTGACACATTTTCTGGCAATATTCCCTTTTCTCCCTGTTGCTCCAATATGCTTGCTAACTTCAGTTTGTATGATTGTTCAAATTGAACTAAAATGCTACTTTGATTGTAATTTAGAGGACCATATATTTCTTTACCCAAACTTTTCTGATTGCTACTCATAAGGGATGGATTTTTCACAAGCTTCACTTCTAGGGTGAGAAAATAAGAGATCTTTCTCCGATATAAACGAGTGATTTCTAGCTTCCCATCAAAACTAATTCACCACGTGTCATTAAGCTATACTAATACAAAACTTAATAGCTGACACCTGCAATGCTTAAGTGCATGATGTTGTACACATCATTATTAGGACCAAGTCAAATTTAGTCGCACATGAATCAGCCTAGTCATGTGCCACACAATCCTACTCAGCCTAAAAATGTGCCACATAATCCAACATTCTCCCACTTGGCACATTAGACTTATGGGATACATAATATCTAGAATTATAATCATTAGTGCGCAAGTAAAATTTCTAGATTACATAAATATCAAGATTAGGGAATACACTAATGTGAGTCATGGCGGTTACGAGTCGACGTGTGACAAGCTTCCTTCCATGTACTACAAAATTAGTTCATTCCTATAATAGCTTTTGACAAGACATCATTAGTGCTCTCTCTATGAGCCTACAAAACAAAACAACATTAATGCCTTTAGCAAGAAAATCTGTATTATATTTCGGTAAGTGTGTACACAAAAACAAAAAATACAAAGGAACACAGTAAAACAACATTCTTAGTGAGATCTCAAAAGTCTAATGGAACTATCTAAAATCATCCATAGTTTCAATTATAAAGGACCAATACCCATGGACGTAACATGTTTGTGTATAGGTATTTATGGGTAAACCTTTGTCAATGGATCCGCTATCATAAGCTTTGTGCTTATTTGTTCCCACAAAAACTTGTTGTTTTCTAACCTCTTCCTTAACAATGAAAAACTTCACCTCTAGATGTTTAGCAGCATCAGAGTTTGCATATTCATCGTTTTTAGTGAAAGAGACTGCTGCGCGATTATCACAATAAATTCTCAGCGGCTTGGCAATAGTGTCAACAAGTCCAAGTCCTGAGATAAAGTTGCGCAGCCATAATGCATGAATTGTGGCTCCATAACATGCCACATACTCAGCCTCCATAGTAGATGAAGTGTATACAGTTTGTTTTACACTTTTCCAAGATATAGCTCCACCAGCCAACATAAATATATATCCAGATGTGGATTTCCTACTATCGGAGCATCCTGCAAAATCAGAGTCTGAATATCCCTCCACTTCAAGGTCATTTACTCTTTTATAAGTGAGCCTAAAATCCTTCGATCCTTGTAGATACCGCATCACTTTCTTTGCTGCCTTCCAGTGAGCCATGCCTGGATTACTTTGGTAACGACCAAGCATCCCCACTGCAAAACTAATATCCGGTCTCGTACAGATCATTGCATACATAAGACTCCCTACTGCAGAAGCATATGGAATTTTTTCCATTTCTTTTCGTTCAAAATCATTCTTTGGGCACTGCGAAAAACTAAACTTGTCACCCTTCTGAATTGGAGTGACACTGGATGAACAATCCTTCATGCCAAATCTCTCTAGAATTCTCTCAATATAACTTTTCTGGGATAAACTTAACGTTCCTTGTTTTCGATTTCGAGATATCTCAATACCGACGACAAATTTTGCTTCCCCCATATCTTTCATTTCGAAATTTTTAGAGAGAAATTTCTTGGTTTCATGCAAAAGACCAAAATCATTAGTGGCAAGTAGTATGTCATCAACATATAAGACCAAAAGTATGAACTTACTCCCACTGATTTTCATATAGATACACCGATCAAAAGTATTTTCCTTGAACCCGAAAGTTGAAATGGTATCATTGAACTTTAGATACCATTGTCGGGATGCTTGCTTAAGTCCATAGATCGATCTATTTAGTTTACATACCATATGTTCTTTCCCCTTTTCAATATAGCCTTCTGGTTGCTCCATGTAGACTTCTTCCTCCAATCTACCATTTAGAAAGGCCGTTTTTACATCCATTTGATGTAATTCTAAGTCATAGTGAGCTACTAGAGCCATAATGATCCTCAATGAGTCCTTCTTTGATATAGGAGAGAATGTCTCGTGATAATCAATGCCTTCTTTCTGATTAAAGCCCTTAGCTACAAGTCTAGCTTTATGTCGTTCGATATTCTAGGAAGCATCGTGTTTTGTCTTAAAGACCCATTTACACCCAATTGCTTTACAATTTTCTGGCAATTCGACATAATCCCAGACCTCATTCTGTTTCATAGACTTTATTTCTTCATTTGTGGCATTAATCCATTTAGCTGACTCAGTACACTTCATGGCTTGAGAAAACGATACCGGATCCTTATTTGATCCAATGTCAAAATCTGATTCCTGAAGATACACTACATAGTCAGGAGATATAGCAGATTTCCTGTTTCTATTAGATCTGCGAAGTTCAAGTGACTGTGGTTCATCAACTGTTGGATCATTTTCATTAATGGGGTGTGTCTCGCATTCTTGTCGTTCCACGTTATCATTTTGATGATTGTTAAAGGGAACAACAATTCTTTCTGAAGTTATGGGAATAGGAACTATTACCCGTTCTTCTTCAATTACAGCACTACGCGATTCACTACTCCCACTAGACTCACCATTTTCAAGGAATCTAGCATTACCGGTTTCGACAATTCTCAAAGTATGGTTAGGACAGTAAAACCTATACCCTTTGGATCTTTCAGGGTATCCAATAAAGAAACAACTAATTGTTCTAGGATCCAATTTCTTTTCATGTGGGTTATAAACTCTAGCTTCTGCAGCACAACCCCAAACATGCAGGTGCCTTAAACTAGGTTTCCTTCCCGTCCATAACTCATAAGGAGTTTTAGAAGCCCGACTTGCTAGGAACCCTATTTAAGATGTACATGGCGAGTCTTTAGGGCTTCTCCCCACAACTTAATAGGTAAGGTTGAATTAGCTATCATACTTCTAACCATATCCAACAAAGTACGGTTACGCTGCTCAGCAGCACCGTTCTGTTGTGGCGTCCCCGGCATTGTGTATTGTGCACAAATGCCAAGCTTTTCAAGGAGTTTCGCGAATGGACCAGGATTTCTACCCGATTCATCGTATCTTCCGTAATATTCACCACCACGATCAGATCGTATGACTTTCACCTTTTTATCTAGTTGTCTTTCAACTTCGGTGATAAATATTTCAACGACGTTTACTGCCTGAGATTTATCACTTAACAAATAGATATAACCATACCGTGAATAGTCATCAATGAATGTGATGAAATATAACTCTCCACCCATGAATGGTGTGGAAGTAAAAGGTCCACAAATATCAGTGTGGATTATCTCAAGAAGCTCACTGCTTCTTGTAGCTCCTTTCTTAGAGTGTTTGACTATTTTTCCTTTAATACAATCAATACAAACTCCAAAATCAGTGAAGTCCAGTTCAGGGAGAATCCCATCCTTCACCAATCTATTTATTCTTTCTTTGGAGATGTGCCCCAATCTTTTATGCCACAAGTTAGCAGAGTTTTCTTTAATCATGCTCCTCTTGTTTCCAATACAGTTATTACATTCTAGGGACAAAAGATTTTCTGCAAATTTTTTATCAAGGTTAATTCTATATAAACCATTAATCATGATACCAGTACCAACAAGTAGAGAATTTTTAAACAGGCTGAAACATTGATTATTAAGTTCAAAAGAGTATCCGGACATATCTAACTTTGATAAAGATATCAAATTTCGAGACAATGTAGGTACAAAAAGGGTATCAAAAAGATCTATGTACTGTCCGGTGTGCAAAAAGAGACGGTAGGTTCCTATTGCTTTTACTTCAGCCTGGCTATGGTTTCCCATGAGAAGAAAATGTTCAGTTAGTTTTGGGTTTCGGCTTGAAAGGTATCCCTGCAATGTATTGGAAACATGAACATTAGCGCCTGAATCTATCCACCAAGTATTAGAAGGAACCTCAATTAAGTTTGATTCGAAAGTGCATACAAAGATGATTTCCTCACCTTTCTTTTCGAACCATGCCTTTCGCTTTAGGCATTCATTCTGAAAGTGTCCTTTCTTCTTGCAAAAGTGGCAGGGAAATTTTTTATCCTTCTTAGCCTGTAATGCATCAACAGGCCCTTCCACTTTTGGTGGTTGAGGCTTGAGATCCTTTCTTAGGCTTCCACTTTTTCTTATGAGCAATCTCGGACATAACATTATGACAGAAATTTCCTTGTTGCTTAAGCCTTGCTTCCTCTTGAACCAACATATTTGAAAGTTCATTCACATTCCACTTTTCCTTAAGTGAATTATAGTTTATCTGGAATGGACCATATAGAGGAGGCAAGGAATTCAAAATAAAACGAACAAGGAAACCTTGACCACAAAGTCATATCAAGGGCATTTAACTTTGTTGCTATGTTAGTCATTTCTATAATATGCTCCCGCATACCCCTTGAACCATCATATTTCATGGTAGTGAGTTTTGCCATTAGTGTGCCGGCTAAGGACTTATCATTTTGCCTAAAGCGTGCATCAATTTCTTTGAGCAATTCTACGGCGGTATCAATTTGAGGGATAGATGTCTGATGTTTGGAAGAATTGTCATTCTAATGAACATTAGGCTTAACTCTGTTCGACCTTTCCAGGACATCAAAATTTCTTTTGTCATCAAGACTTTGCTAGTGTAGGTAAGTAAGAAGGTTTCTCGTGGTTAAACAACGATCCAAGTCATTTATGGCGAGGCCTGAACTTGACATGCTCGCTCCATTCCGTGAAATTTGAGCCATTAAACAGCAGGAACAGACGCCGCATATGCATGCAAGTTAGCGGAGGTCGGGACTTGACACATTTAAAATACATTCAAAAACAGTATTAGTCCACAAGTACCAATAAACTAATTTATAACAACTTTACGAAAAATGCATCAAACAAAACACATCTCCTTTGGGATGGAAATGAAAAACACGTCCAGGTCATCTATTTAGTGTAGTTTATCATGCATGTATTCTTATCAACATATGGCATGTACCTTTGGGTATCAAAACCAATCACACATAAGAACACCATTACCATTTTCTTACAGTTAATAACGTCTTTGGACTAGTTGTTAACATTCATCAGGTAAAAACACATGTAACACCACACACCAAAATATAATATGACTTGCTAGTCTGCTGTAGACAAGAGTTTACTCCTTTGAGCTACTTTGGCAGCCCATCAATATAGGTTAAACTCCAATCGCAGCGGAAACATAAATTATACTTACAACAACATGGAATCAATGACAATTATGTAAGTCTATCTACAGCCTATGATTAGCACCAGTTCAAAATATGGAAATGACAAAGAATCAACCTTACTATTCACATCTTGCATCGTTGCTTACTGGGTCACATATATTAATCTTTATTGTGCATTCTAAGTTAACATGCATGGAGCAGACGGACAACAAGATTATCAGGGAAACATAAGTATATCAATTTTATAAGATGAATGAAATCAATCAACAAGATATTGCCAATTAAACTAAAATCAACAATTCACATGATTTATTTGAAGGCAGTATTTAACTTCATCTTGTGAAATCTTAAATTGGGTAAACATAAAAAATCCAAAAGCAAGGCTCTGATGCCAAAATGTTAGCAAATCTAGTCATGTTAACAAAACAATCCATGAGCAGATTATAGGATCTAGAATTTATTATGTTTACCACAAACTAATTAAAGAGATGAAACTGTACATACCTTGACACATTTTCTGGCAATATTCCCTTTTCTCCCTGTTGCTCCAATATGCTTGCTAACTTCAGTTTGTATGATTGTTCAAATTGAACTAAAATGCTACTTTGATTGTAATTTAGAGGACCATATATTTCTTTACCCAAACTTTTCTGATTGCTACTCATAAGGGATGGATTTTTCACAAGCTTCACTTCTAGGGTGAGAAAATAAGAGATCTTTCTCCGATATAAACGAGTGATTTCTAGCTTCCCATCAAAACTAATTCACCACGTGTCATTAAGCTATACTAATACAAAACTTAATAGCTGACACCTGCAATGCTTAAGTGCATGATGCTGTACACATCATTATTAGGACCAAGTCAAATTTAGTCGCACATGAATCAGCCTAGTCATGTGCCACACAATCCTACTCAGCCTAAAAATGTGCCACATAATCCAACAGACAAACCTTATCCCAAGCCACAATGTTATGATGAATCGTGTTGATATCACCAAACCACACAAAATTACGAGTCCATTTCTCAAGAGTTGTAATGCAATAAGAAGGCCATGCGTAAACATGAAAGCTATAAAGGGCAGAGCTAGCTATCACAGTTTTAACAATCTCTACACGCCCCATCATGGATAAAGATTTACCCTTCCAAGCCGCAAATTTCAGCTTGATTCTATCCATAATCTCATTAAAATGAGAATTCCTTAGTTTTCCTCGGAAGATAGGAACTCCAAGATAACGAAAAAGGAGAGTACCCATCGGGATATTATGCGAGGCAGCAATAATGGAAACTCTATCAAAAACGTGCTTACGAATAGATTGTGCACTTGGCTGCACTAATAAACTGCCCAGAGTTCTAACCATATTCTTCAAAAATATTCATATATAAGAGCTTGCACGTCTCCTTTAGTACCTCTGCAAAAAACCATGATGTCATCTGCATACAGAACATGAGAAGGAGCATTCGTACCTCTTGGAGAGGATATGTGATGCACTGGACTTCGCTTAAAAGCATTGGCAATTGCACAACTTAGGACATCTTCAGCCAAGCAAAAAAGAATGGGAGATAAAGGGTCTTACTGACGGACTCCTCTAGTGCATCCAAAGTAACCCATAGGCTTGCCATTAACCACAATAGACAACTTAGCTAAATGCAGGATAGTATGAATCCACCCAACAAATTTCTCACAGAAACCATAGCCCACCAACGAAGTTACATAGACAAAAGAATGGGAGATAAAGGGTCTACAATTAATGTCGTCTTTCTCACCTATTCAAACATGTCATATATATGTTCGCAGTTCGCCTATTTTTTGTATCAAATTTTTTAGCAACTCCAAGAGACTAACCATCAAAAACGGAAAACAAAGCTTTTTTTGTCCCAAGCAAGTTGGGTAGGCTAGAAATGAGATCCAAGACATACCAAATGGTGAGAAAATTTTTGATGGGGGCGTTTTTTGAAGGGGGCATGGGGGACAAATGATATGTTGACACGTGTATCTGATATTAATGAATTATGTTTCCAAAAATATAGAAGAAGTGTAATTTTGGAGAAAATTTGTTTTCTTAATTGGTGTTGGTATTTTTGGAAACATAATTCATTAATATCAGATGCACGTGTCAACATATCATTTGTCCCTCATGCCCCCTTCAAAAAACGCCCCCATCAAAAATTTTCTCCCAAATGGTCGGCATGCCTCGTTCTTTTCAGCAAGTCCCATTATATGAAGGTATGACAGATTTTACGCCGGCTTGCCAGCCTCGACACAACCCACTTATCCTGGCTAAGGTATATGCTGTGGAACCCACTCCTGGACACAACTGACTCCTACAAGTGAACCCGTATGAACAAACTAAATGGTCCCATCTTAAGGTGCAAATTGGGCTCGGGTTATGAAGCCTCGATGTATAATATTCTGGATTCAAACCAGGGTTTTGCAGATTTTATGGAGATAATTTTTGTTGCAATCGTTAGAAATATAGCAATTTGGCCATCAAATTTATTTCATTTTTAATTTTCAATGAAAAACTAAGAAATCAAAAAAAGATAACCACACAATTAACCTTTTTTTTTTTTGTGTGTGTGTGTGGATGTGTACAACATCATGAAACGAAACAAGTATGTACAGACATGTTTTAAATGTTCAAATATTTTTGTTTATCATCCTTCGAATAATTTCTTTCAATGCTCATTTCTTCCCAGATAAAGCACTATAGGATATATGTATAATTTCGCCTTTGCCTTGCTCATATCTGCTATTTGCATGGTAGTTCAAACTTCGAATGGCTATGTAATACTACCCAAAATCAAAAATTAAACCAGATATCGTCCAACTTTAATTCTGCAACCAAATGGCCATAGAAAATGAAATGTCGGCGGGAACTGAAGTTATCAGACACAAGACTTGTTGGCTTTCAGTACAGTAGACGCAGCATCTGAAGAAAACTTTGAATAAATTAAGTTACGTATGTGCACTGAAAGATCATTTAACTTGTCAAATGAGTCAAAATTTCACAGGTTTTATTCCTCGGGATTCCTTATGATAATTCGATTGTAGAAAAGAGAGTTGTACATTGGTCTAGTTTTCTGAGTGAGTAATTATATGATAAAATCTCACATATTTTTCATGAAATGAGCGGTAAGTCAACGGAGATGACTCAAATGAGATGTTAGCGCAGATTGAAGTTGTCAATAATAGAAAAGGATAATAATGTGTGATTGTTTTCATTGATACACACTGTTTAAGTCGACGAATCCTCATTTTTCGAATGCTCCCCTTTTTTTTTTTTTACTATAGATGTGTGTTTTCTTTGAGTGGGTCCCATTTCCTATCTCACACGGACCGTGTCAAATCCCGAGGAATAATCCGGGGAGGAAATGGGCGGTAGATCCTCAACGTTCTAAACATCGAGATTAGGAATGGGCAAAGTGGGTCCCATTTCCTATCTCACATGGTATTTGTTGCGGGAATAAGTCCCGATATACAAATCATTTTCGGTTTTCTTTGCCTTAAAATGGAGTAGTGCTAGGTTGACCGGGGGTGGGAACCGGGGGAAATCCCGTGTCTCACAGCTCCTGGGACCCGCTGAAAGTTTGGAAGGGGTGGGCTTATGAGTCTCACTGTGGGTCCCCAGTGAATGTAGCATTGTTGTTAAAGATGTTATTATTTGCACGCTATTAATCCGAAGATTTCCCAAATATTGTACTTAAATCATTTCACAAATTGGTATAAGACATGAGATATCGGCGGGGATTGAAATTGACAGACGTACACTCTCCATCAAGTGAATGTTGAATCAACGACGATTGAGTGATCGAATTGACAGTTTTCTACCGTGGGTCTATCTCTCTCTCTGTGTTCTTTTTCTTTGTTGACAATTTTCTCTGCTACTAGTAGAGGTGTAAAACGTGCCGGCCCGGCACACGAAGTCGCGTGCTTCACGTGCCATGTGCCGTGTTGTGCTGTGCCAATAATTTAAACGTGTTGTGCCGTGCTGTGCTTTACTAGTCAAAAGCTAGGCACAGCACAACCCACGGGCACAGCACACGAATAAATGTGTCGTGCTGTGCCGTGCTAGCACACGTGCTATAAACAATTTGAAATCACTTAATGTATACATTGAGTCGGACATTATCACAAGAATTTAATTAGACAACATATCATTTGAAATTATTTCAAGTAAAATTAATAAGTTTATTCAATAAAAAGAAATAGCCCATCAAATATAAAATTGGATTATTGTCATGTAATTAATGTTCTAGTTAAATATAGGTGACGGCATTATAACAATGATATTGAAATATATTTTTCCAAATATTAAGGTATTATATGTGTTGTTATAAATAAATCAACATAAAATGTTAAAAACTAGCTAGAATAGTAACTCTTTTGTGAAATACACAAAAAATGTGATGTATTATGCCTTGTTATATGGTGTATTTATACATGTATGACGTGCTCTCTTAACGTGTTGTGTTGGGCTGTGCCACGTGCTTATCCGTGCCGCGTCGTGCCCGTCTTTAATTTCCATGCTCAAATTTTAGCGAAATTTGGGCTGGCGGGCTCGTTTGTCATGGCCCAATTTACACCTCTAGCTACTAGATTTCTTTGTTGTCAGTACTTCCTTGCCTTTTCAAGCATGTCATAGGTGTTCGATTATTTTTTGTCTCCCGTTTTTCGGTGCCTCCATTTGACTAACCACCACCAACTCCAAATCTAAGTCAAGCCCACAACTGAACTTGTATGAACAAACTAAATGGTACGATTTATCTCCTTGGGTATAAATTGGTTTTGGTTTTTGAAATATCTCTATCTCTACACGACTATAAATTGGTTTTGGTTTTGGTAAACCAGGTGTTTCCAGATTTTATGGGGAGAGTTTTTGTTGCAATTGAGCTAGTGATGAATTCCTTAATGCACATTCTTTAGTCCTCAACTTTTCTCTAATCCAATACAATTAGCTGAATGCCTAATTAAATAGTAACATTAGTCTGACTGTAAAATACCCATGTAAATTTTGATCATGCGAACCGAGCATTTATTCAACTTTTCCGGTTATCATAACTGGAAAAGATGGTTAGATTGGTAACTTGAATCGGCTAAAGAACCGAACTTCATTGCATACATAAAACCGATTCATAAAAGATCCAAGTCTTTGATTAGCTTCATCCATGTTAATAACATCATGATTTCATAAAAATAAAGTTAAATTTGTGTGTTTATAATCCTCTAGTAATGTTGTTTCCTGTTGATTCGACATGTTCTCTCTAGTTTGCTTATATATTATCTCTCCTTATTTCAGATCTCTGCTTCTGTGGAGAAGCAGTTGGAATCTATCATGAGACAGTTTTTATGGAGCACTGTGAACAAGAAAGCAAAAAAAGGATGCGTAAGTTTCAAAAAAACTAAATTTTCCCAAAGAAGAAGGTGGAGTGGGTATCAACAAACTGAGGCTAATGAGTAAATCTTTGCATGCCAAATGGATCTGGAGGTATGGCAATGAGGAAAATGCACTCTGAGGAGAGTGGTTAACCACAAATTTGGTGGTAATGAAAGATCTTTTCTCCCTAATAAATCAACTAAACTTATTGGCAAGAGTCTTTGGGATGGTATTTTGAAGTGCAAAGATCAAGTAGAGTTGAATGCTCCTTTTCATGTGAGCAAGGATGATAGGTGCCTTTTTTGGAAAGACAAATGGCTGAATGGCCACTCTTTAATGAGTTTATTTCCAACTCTTTTTCATTTTAGCAGGTTGCAGGAGGCCGTTATTATTCAAGAGATGCTGGAGAACAAAATAGCTGGAATTTTGCTTTTTGTAGACTTTTAAAAGATGACGAAATATAAGATATTTATCATATATTGGACCTGCTATCAATTTTTAGAAAGGGTAATGTAATGACCCGAATCTCCATCGATATTGTCCCCAATTAGCCACTGCGGTTATCCGGTAGTGAGGGGTTTTCAACGGGCATCGCTGCGGTAATCCGGAAACAACTTCCTGGGAGGTCGCAACTGCGTTTATCCGGTACTGTGGGGTTTTCAACGGGCATCACTGCAGTAATCCGGCAGCAACTTCCTAGGAGGTCACAACTGCGGTTATCCGATAGTGTGGGATTTTCAACGAGCATCGCTGCAGTAATCCGACAGCAACTTACCGGGAGGTGACCCATCCCAGTATTG
Source organism: Papaver armeniacum (assembly GCA_023531295.1). Taxonomy (NCBI): domain Eukaryota; kingdom Viridiplantae; phylum Streptophyta; class Magnoliopsida; order Ranunculales; family Papaveraceae; genus Papaver; species Papaver armeniacum. The sequence goes on from JAJJWW010000548.1 coordinate 134,772, forward strand.
CTCCCGCCCGAGCACGCTTAATTTTAGAGTTTTATACTAAGTCTGCGGCCAATTGTGCTGAAAAGGCCTCGGTTGTAGGAAAGGACAAATCATTACTTATATTATATTCGGTTAACCACTGCCGAATATCGGGGTATTACAATATCACCACCTTAAATTGGATTCCTCCTCGGCTCCAGAATATATTCGCAAGCACAGATCTCCGGGGTTCCCTACCCCTCGTGAGAAGCACTTAGACCAACATTGTCCAGTGTACCTTTCCACTCTTGGCGGTGACCCGTCGTTGCTACTGATACCATTTTTAATGACCCGACATTCTACTAATATTGTCCCCACTTAGCCAATGTAATAAAAATAATTCGGCAGTGTAGGGTTTTCAACGAGCAGGTGGCCCGTCGTCGCTGAAAATCCGCATCGGATTAAAATAATCATGCATCCTCTTGTCGTGGTAAAAATTTCGATCTCTCCAAGTCTAGTAATCCCGCGCAGTTGCGCGGGCTAGTTTGTTAATATTCACCTGGTTCTCTTCACCTATCTAACTTATGCATAAGTAGGTTCTTGTATATGATTTTTCCTAATGAAAAATGTGATATCTAGCTATCCGCAGATATAGTCTCAAATACTTCGCCCTTGTTACCGTTGTGTAACAAAAAGAGGAGTTTCGGATCAAGATCATCCGCACTAAGATGACTAACATGAATCAAATTGAAGGTTAAAAGGGAGTGAAAAGGACAAAACAAAAAACAGTTGTACAACATTTTGTAGGGAGTAATGCCAGTCATCATTGCACCGAAGGTCATCAATGGATGATCAACAATAAACATAATTATATAAGAATGTTGCACATGCATTAATGATTTGCTTAAATTTTAATTGAACTGAAAAGCTTATATGGTACTTCAAATCCAATTTTGGACAGGGAATGCTTGAAATGCAATATTTCAACTAAATGCTATGATCTAGACTGGTACTCGATAGAAAATCAATGTCACTAATCGTCGCACCAGGGGTTTGTTTTAAGGGAACAATATTTGGATAATTTGTTCCATTGATTTGGCTGATGATAGCAGCTGAAGCTCCTAATCGCAATTAAAATATAAAAGCCAACAGTCAGATCCCTACTCCAATGTTTCATCAGTAAAGAGCTTCATTCACACACGCACCTAGTTTTGTTGTAACTATTGTACATTACTCCATAATCAAACATTTTGACATTTTTTTGTAAATACCACGACCCTTTACATAGTGCAACAACTTTGTAATCACTTTTAGTCTGAAACAAAAGAGTTTCAGACCCATCCCAGGATTGCTCCCACCCGAGCACGCTTAACTGAAGAGTTTTATACCAACTCTGGAGCCAATTGTGCTGAAAAGGCCTCGGTTATAGTAAAGGACAAATCATCACTTATATTCTATTCGTTCAACCATTGCCGAATATCGGGGTATTACAATATCACCACCTTAAATTGGATCCCTCCTTGGGTCCAGAATATATTCGCTAGCCCAGATCTTTAACATTCCTACCCCTCATGAGAAGCACCTGGACCAACACCGTCTGCATACCTTTCACCCTATAAAGAATCGAGGAATAGGTCGTTGTAATGCGATACCATTTGTAACGACCCGACCTTCCACTAATATTGTCCCAACTTAGCCAATGTGATAAAAATAATCCGGCAATGCGGGCAGGTGGCCCGTCATCGCTAAAAATCCTCATCGGAGTAAAATAAACATGCATCCTCTTGTCGTGGTAAAAATGTCGATCTCGCCACGTCCATCTTCTAGTCATAACATCATGTGGGTCTAACGTTTTTGGTATGATCCCGGTTTGTAATTTAAACATAAAATTTGCCTCATTATATCTTGAATTTCATCTTCATGAATTTGACGCAGAAACTCCATATACATTTCTTCTTATTCTTCATACAACATTTCATCCATATCCATATCTTCCACAAAAGAACCAAAATCAGGATTCATGGTTGAAAATCGAAATCAATTGAAATTAAGAAAAGATTCATCGAATGAAAGATTGTTGTGAATTTTTGAGATCAAACTCGAGTTGTATTTATGGAGGTAGAAACTACCCATTTTGCTGACCGGTAAAAAGTAGTCGTTCCCGATCTTAGTTCAACCGCTAGCGGTTTTACCACGAACGCCAACGTTTCTTATACACACGCCAGCGGCTCCACTTCGTCCTGACGCTTGATGATCAACTGCCCACTTCTTTTCCCATAGTGCAAAATCATGCTTGCCCATCCACGTGGCTGAACAAATATTTTTTTTTGTATATTGCCATAAGAATTGCCCTAATTAGTCTATAATATAATACCTCTACATAATTAGTCGATATTGTACTCACAACTAAAATTATTATTCATCCTTCAAGCTAAGAATTATTCTTTAAAATAATAATATATTATTTAACAATAAAATAATTATTTATTATATCGATAATAATATAATATCTCTTTAATATAATAAGTTTCCTTGATCCGAAATATATTATTTTATAGAAGTTATATTGGACAAAAGAATAATTTGGTGACATAGAAGATGGAGAAAACTGCTTGCCTGTATCAAACCGATCGAAATAGAAAAAGATCATCCATCATAAATAATAAAAAAACAAATAAAAAAACATTAAAAAAAAAAATTTATGGATTAAAAGTTCCTATCTTCTGTTGTCTCTGTTTTTTTGATGTGTAGAGCGTGTAGGGGCATCAAGAGTTTTCGCTTTAGATGGGGTAGGAAGATAAAATCTAAGGCTACGAGAGATATAGGGGTACAATTAGTATTTTTGGGGGTAAAACGAAACCCCCACAAAAACATTCTCGCAACACTTGTGATATGCCTCTTAAAACTCGTCTATTTAAACTTTCACATAAAATCTAAGCCGTATATTAATACACATAACACGCCGGTGTATCTCTTTCCCCGACATGACCTCGCTCTATCACTAGGCATGTGGATGGAAGGGGACTAATTTTTTTTATCTGCATCATATTTTTGGAACCAATTGACTAACCACAAGGTCCACAACAAACTAAACACGCACATCTCGATGTCTAGATGATGTATACGATTTTGATTTAGAATTTGGGACTAAATACACACATCAGTTGTAAGTTCTTTTCTTGTTGATAGTTTCTCTTTTATTTCTCATGATGCTCATGTTTTTGTTGCCATATAAAAAATTATACATTATATATTTCTCTGCCTTACACATATCTACTATTTGTATTCTAGTTCGAATGGTATTACCTAGATTTAATTCTGCAAATAAATGACCATTAAAATGAAATGTTGGTGGAAATTGAAGTTATCAAAGTTAAAATACATACATGTAGTGAAAGATAAAAAGAAACAGATTTGTTTACTGTATCGGTCAAAGGGGTGTCCGACCTATTCTAACTATAGTGTTAACTCCTTCGGCTTGTTGAACCCGACTTGTCTCGTTGTTGGGTTCCATGAGTGGAAGAAAGGTGTCCGACAATGGGTTTAGAGGCTAATGTGCGAGTATAAAGATAGATCATTATTATTAAGAGTAAATCCTCATGATTAGGCATTTGCATTGTACAGATTTCACAATTGAGTCAAAAGGTTGATGTACGTAGTTTGTAATTTTTTTGTCCGTTTGGGATGGTCAATAAATGTGAATTCTGGTGGCTTTTGCTCCCTTCGATTTTTAAATCATGACCTATAATTTTAGATTATTTATTTTTTGGTCAATTATATTAATAATGAAACAAAGTTACAAGGGAGAAGAGAAGAGAGAAAAGGGACCAAAGCAACTTAATCCAGTCGAAGAGAGAAAAAGAAGGACCAAAGCAACTTACTCAAGTCGACAGAACTGCTACAAGAATAAAACTTAATAAAACTTATGTAGGTTAAAAGACAAGTTGGTACTGAGAACCTAAACCAACGGGACCGACTCAAAATTGAGTATAAAGAAACACTATTTCCTATTCACTACAATACCCTAGTTTATAATGCAGATTCTGAAAAGTAGTGCCCCTGAAAGATACGGTTGTAGAAGTCCAATAGAGTAAGAGTGCCTTAATCTTCCTGATCAAATTTTCCTGTAGATAATCGGAGTCTTGGAATATACATTTATTTCTCTGTTTCCACACTCCCCAAACAAATCAAATGGAAGTAACTCCCGAAAAATCCTATCGTTCTCAGTGAGACCGCGATTCCAGTGGTCGATAAACAAGTCTTTAACATCCTCGCTGATGACCCAATCTCTTTGAAACTCATTCATGAAGAACATCCAAACAACATGTATTAAAGGGCACTCAATGAAGAGATGATTGATGGTTTCTTCACTTGACTTGCACAAAATGCATCTATTTGCTAACTGCCACCCCTTAATTCTTAATCAAATTATCTTGTGTTAAGATCGCTTTATGATGAATTAACCACACAAAGAAAGAAACCTTTGTTGGAACTATTGGTCTCCAGACTTGTGCAAAGGGAAAAAAAATACCTGAGCTCTTTGCCAATCCTTGATAATACGATTTAACTATAAAAACTCCACCGCTCTCGCATCTCCAGCTTCTAGTGTCATCGGCATCGTTTAAGATAATTACCTCTAAGTGATATGAAAGTGGTGTTGCCTCGCTGATTTCGTATCTGTGAGTCTTCTTTTGAAATCTAGGTTCCAATTAGTCTCCCCATCTGCGTTGATTGTAACCATTTCATTAACCCAAACCCCTTTCTTTTCGGAGACTTCGAAAATATTTGGATATTTGTCCTTGATCACCTCTTCCCCCAACCATCTATCCTCCCAAAAATGAGTTATTCTCCCATTACCAACCTTATGCACTAATCCCAACTAGAATTTGTCGATTGTATTGCAAATGCCTCTCCACATCCCCACGCCATATGGTTGCTTAGTTTGCTTAGCATCCCAACCATTACTATGGCACCCATACTTACCCTCTATTATTCTTCTCCATAGTTCCTCGGGCTCATTAGAAAACCTCCACAGCCATTTACACAAAATAGCATCATTCATCACAGATAAAAATTTGATGCCCAGTCCTCCCTCTTGTTTTGTGTGACATATTTTATGCCATGCCACTAGTGCAGTTCTATTCCTCCCATCTTTTACTCCCCAAATGGAAGTTCTCATTGCTCTTTCAGTTCTCTTGGGTACGGGAGGAGGAATAGTGAAAACAGACATCATGTACACTGCTACTGGACTAAGAACACTCATAATAAGAACCAATCCACTCCCCCACCCCCACCCCTCCACCCCCCACCCCCACCCCCTTACGAGCGGTAGCCACGCCTTCCAAGCCTCTAGTCTTTTCTCCACACTCTCAACCACTGGATCCCATATCTTTTTGCATCTGTATGGAGCCCCTGCTGCCATTCCAAGATACCTGAAAGGCAAATCTTCAAGTATACAGCCAAGTGAGTCTCTTACTGCCTCGTCTTGTGTGGTAACTCCAATACTAATGGCTGTACTTTTGGTTAAATTTATACTCAAACCCGACACCAACTCAAAAAATGTCAGAATTGCTCTGATGGTGTAGATACTTTGAGCCTTGTCTGCACTAAAGAGTAAAGTATTGTCAGCAAAAAGTAGATGAGAGACAACAGGTCCATCCATAGAGACTTTAAATCCAGATATTCAACTATTTTCTTCCGCTTTTGCAATCATACGGCAGATTCCTTCCATGACCAAGGTGATTAAGAAAGGTGACAAGGGGTCTCCTTGCCTGAGGCCACGAGAGCTCCTAAAATTATCACCGGGAATCCCATTGACCAAGACTGAGAAGTGTTTACCTTGTCACCGGGAGCTCCAAGTGAATCCAAACCCCATTTTCTCCATTATCTTAAGAAGAAAATTCCAATTTACCTTGTCATACACTTTCTCCACATCCAACTTCATGACCCAGCCTGGTTCTTTCTGCTTCTTCCTACTATCCAAACACTCATTAGCAACTAAGATGCTATCTGTTATCTGTCTCCCTTTGATGAAAGCGTTTTTAGTGTCCGAGATCAGAGAGGGTAGCACTTGCTTAAGTCTTGTCTCCAGTGTCTTCGCTATAATCTTGTAACATGTATTAATCAAACTAATAGGCCTAAAGTCCTTTACCACCTCAACTGTTTCTTTCTTAGGAATTAACGAAATAAAAGTGTTGTTTAATATCCAATCCAAAGAGCCTGTTAGTTCGAAATGCTTCACTACTTTCATAAAATCCTCCCCCAAAATCTTCCAATATCTTCTATAGGGTACCGATCAGGTCCTGGAGCCTTGTTCTGCTCCATTGCCATGGTGGTAAGTATTTCCTCCTCGGAAATGGTAGATTCCATCCAACCTGACTTTATCCACTGAAGAGATAGTAGAGAACTGAATATCTTCCGTGAATGTTCTCTGTGCAATGTTTTCTTTGTGAAGTCCAACATAATAATCACCAATGTGACTCTTAATAACTTCACTATCTGCTTGTATCTCCCCATCAATAACCAAACAGCTGATAAAGTTCTGGTTTGCGCTTCTATGAAAATACTCGGTATTGTTATTACCCTCATCTAACCATTTATCCTTCACCTTATTTTTCAGTCTCAGCGCCTCTAATCTTGCCCATTTCTTAAATTTATTCTTGAAATTGATTCTGTTCAGTTTATCCTCAAGAGTTCCTTCATGATCTGCGTCCTTATGATCAATAATTAGAATTTCATTTAAAATGTCATCCATTTTTCTCTTTGTGCTCCCAAAGTGGGTCCAATTCCATGTCTTCAGATTTTGTTTAAGCATTTGAAGCTTCTTCCAGAAAATGAAACCGAGATTCTTCAACTTTATCAGCTGAAGAATTGGATTCCATTCTTGTTCCATAGTTCTCTACAAAAACTTTGTGAAATCATTTCTGTCTTCGTTTCTTGTAAAACTACCACATTCGGTTTGCTTCTCAATAATGTTTCATTAATGACACCCCTCTTGCTCGCATCCCCTGCCCCCCTAATGTTCCAATTTATTATGTTTGCATTCATTTATAACCTTTCCTACCCCCATTTACCACTCTTCTACCTAATTTGGAACTGCTAGGTACAAGATTATTCATAGAGCATGCTAACCTGCTGCTTGTCTCCCGCTCCACTATTGTAGCGCTAGAATTGATTGGTGTACTGATAAATGACTCCGAGGAATTCCCTTCCTGGGTAGAATTACTATCAAAACCTTCATCTGTATCCATTAGAAGTAGTCTTGCCCCCTCCAGTCCCTCATCTAGCACTGTTTCATCTAGGTCTCTAATGGCTTGTTCCCTTTTCTCCTTCCTAACAAGCTTTCTTTGTTTAATTTCCCCCAACTGACGATTGACAATTTCATCTATTTCCTTCTCCTTTTCACCTTGTGCAATACCAAAAAGTGTCATAACTGTTTTCTTACTGTTGTTATTGTCGCAGAGGAAGGCTGGGAAAGTGGACGAAAACCGGACATAAGTTGATTACTATATATATTTGTTTTACAAACTCAAGTTTAGGCATATAGGTTATAAAGAAACCGTGCAGTTAATGTGGGTAATTCATTACTGAAGCGGAACGATAGTGTTGTTGCAAGGGAGAAGACCAGGTATATGCACAAAGAAACAACAATGTCAAATTGTGCGAGATAATTGGTAAATGATGGCAAACGAACTGAGGGCAGTTTTGTTGTTGTAAGGAGGCCAATAAGCTTGCACTGAAACATCTTTCCCTAAAAGCAATGATAACTGTTATTTTTTTGTATCAATATCATTATGATATTTTGTAATGAGAAATGTCAAGCATACATATTTTTGTTTTCTGAAATTTTCGTGCAGAACTGTAAGGTTCAAGAAGCAGGCGCATCACGCGTGCGTGTTATACTAGTAGCTTATATAGAGACTGTGCAGCCAATGTGGGTGGTTCTTGGATATAAAAGGTTACAGTCCATAACTCCATATGCGGTCCTCAGTTTGGGGTGCCCCATGCACTAATAATTTAAGAGTTGAATGGTGTAAATGTTGTACATCTACCAAATTTGACAGCTGTGATTAAAAAGATGAAATACTTTGAAACTCTTTATATACATTACCTAACCCATAATGTTCGTGTGCGATTAGTCAATTAGTTACTTAGTGGAGTGGGCGTAAGGACGTGTCAAGTGGGATCGAAGCAAGTGGTGAAAAATATAACTATGTGGATAAGCTACTCCTAAATTGGGATTTCTAGTCTTTACGGCTCTTTCTGTACAATGATGCCAGACAAACATTCGAATTCAACCATAAGAGGTGTCAAGTAATTCTTCCCATCACCAACCACACCTTTCCTATAACTGATGCACATTATTGTTCTTGAATTGGCCTCTAGAGATTCCAGTCTTATTGGCATTCAAATTACCATGGAAATTATTATACGAGTTTAACATTTCCTCCCGATCACTCTGACTCTCTTCTTCGGTAGAGCAAAACCGAAAGGAAACCATAATGAAACTACTACCATTACAATTAAAAATACAATAAAGAAGGCCAATCAATCACTTAGCAGTTTGATCTCCATGGACGGCAGTTGTAGCGGGAAGGAGAAAGGGATCTTTGCTGTTTTGGTAGATATTGATCAAGTATGATAATTGCCATACATATTTCTCATGAAACAGATATGTAAGCTAGATTGTGTAGGCTAGACATGGTATAGATACTTGACTGTTTTTATTTATCATACTGTTTTTGTTAATAGATTCCCATATATTTCTCATGCTCCTCATTTTCTTTTCCTAGCTACATATAAAGGCATTAATGTGTTTCTTTGCCTTGCTCATCTCATTATTTGCATACTACTAGTCCTAAAGGTTCCAAGATATTGAAATTAGATCGTTTGCACAAACTTGGTATGAGATATGAGATGTTGGTGGAGAATGAAACTTTCAACTAAAAGAAATTTACAGATTGATTAGTTGAAAGCTTGAATCTGACCTTGACAAAGTAGTTTCAAGCTTAATCAAAATATTTGGGAAGTCAAAACAACAAAAACAAGATACAGTTTAATACTCTTATGGACCATCTCTCCATGGTCATACATGCCTGTCACCATGTGATGTATTTGGTCATATATATTCATCTACCAAAGCTCAACTCTCTAGTGTATATTTATGTAATCTGTTCCACTGACGTGGCCTCTCGCAGTATTGCAATAACAAGTGCGCTTGGCATGGGAATTGTACAGGGTTTACAACGTTATCAGTACTTTCTTGTCTTTTCAAACATGCAATGGATGTCCGATTATTTTATTTTTCCCACTTTCAGTGTCTCTGGTACACCACCAACTCCAAATTTTCAGTCAAGCCGACAAATGAACTTTGTATGAACAAACTAAACGGAATGGTACGTTTTATCTGAAAGGTATGAATTGGTTTTGGGTGATGGAATCTCACTGTCTAACGACAGATTGTATTCTCTGAATCGACAAGTAAACCAGATTTTCCAGATTTATGAAGAGAGTTTTGTTGCAATAGCTAGACTTGCTTGTGATTTTGGGAAAATTCGATCCGAAATTGGTATGCTAAGAAAGCACCAAAGGAATGGATACAAACACATATGAAATTCTTTTTGTTGGTTGTTCTTTGTGACACATTAATTAAAACATTCTTAATTTGAATGCTCAATTATTTTTTTATCATGTCATTTTTGTTGACAATTCCTCACATATTTCTCATCGGCTTACTTTTCTCATGATGCTTATTTTTCCCCATATGAAGTATTTGGAGACTTGTGTTTTTGTTGGCTAACAAGTTTCGTAATTCGGGTTCTACCAGGCCGGATGGTTCTAAAATTCTGTATCTCAATCAACTGCAGAAAATTGACAAAGACATGAGATGTTGGTGGAGATTAAAATTTTCAACTAAAAGATAAATCAAGAAAATTAGCTCTATGCGCATATACACCTCCAGCACACCATGGAATGTTTTTCCAATGTATATTTTTTCTGGTAAAGTCCAACATCTTTGTAGGGCATAAAAATAGAACCATTAATTTCATTGAATATATGTTCAAATGCATGCATGTGTATTTTTTTCCGGCGTTTTGTATCACGTAGGCTCGTAGGATGTAATGTTCCTCATTTAAGTTGCATTTTCTCTAGACCAGCTTTGGGTTAAGTTGCCTATATGTCTTTAAAATTTGTCCACTTTGTACGATCAAACTATTGTTAGTGCACGCACGAAACTCTTGTATACATGTATAGGATCGCTAGACACTACCTTACAATTGTTGACACTAATTTTTTTCCTTAAATCCAAACGATAATGAAGTTGAAACTAATATTTTTTGTTCAGTTTTTGAGAATTATCAAGTGGTCTGATGGTTTTCAAGCTCCCTTTCATAGAGGAAGTTGGGGCTCAGGTCCATTTAATATAGCATAAATCCTAGATTAATGTACCTTGGTGTAGTTTTAGCTATGGACCATTGTTCCAACTTATCAACCTAGGTTGGGGATCGAACCCCAATGAAAGAATCAAAGAACCTCCTACAAAGCTTTTAATGAAAGATCACCATTAGGTAGTAATCTACACCACGGTGTTGGTAAACTTCCACAGTAGTCGATTTGCCTGCGGTTTCTTGGATACTAGATGCAAAGGTTTGCGAAGGAAGAACTGATAAATATGAAGAAGAAATTGAATGCAAAATATAACAAGACTCAATATAAACACAAAATTGGTTAAAAAGACCAAAATCAATAATTCCTGGGTGAAAAAGACTCAATATAAACAGGGTATGATAAGAATTTATCTAAAATTAATCCTAAAAACCTTGGTATCTAGAGAGGAGGAGGTCTACTAATTGCAGATGGTGTTGGAGGGCTGGGCTGTCTCATCTTTGCGTTTGTCAAAACAAAACTTTATTTCAAAATAAATGTCTTAAGAAAACTAAATCACCCAAGAAGAGTTACAACAGACCCCAAGAGATGCACCTTTCTGGAACCAGAAAAAATTGCAACGCAGAATTCGTGAGACCCCAAGAGATGCACTCATGACACTAAATTTCGTTATTCATGCAAACTATGCAACAACAATCAAATACCTCGTGACTAGTTCAATTGATAAATTAAGAGACATTGCAGCCAAAAACATACAGGGTAATCTACTTTTAAGTCCAGCCATAAGATTTTACGCGTAACATTATCAGTTCCATGAGGTAAACAGGGGGTTGTTTTTCTCCATGTACACCTGCTAAAACAACTACATTGGAGACTCGATACACACCCAATTAGCCATTCAGTTTTTTGGCTGAATAGCCCTTGAATTTGAAATCCTGGGTCAAAAAGACGAGTAAAATATGACTCATGTTTTAATATCCAAAACTCTAAATATACTGTTTAAATATCCTAAATCGGGTAACTAACCCAAATTTATATCTTTTAATACCCACGACTGACCAAAGTATCCCTCCTTCACCGCGAGCAACACCATCAACACCACTTTTCTCTGCTTCATCTTCTTATTTTGATTTTTCATTAGTGAAAGCTTCGGGTAGCAGTAGTCGTAACATTAGCAGGAGCCGTTCGTTGAAATGGGAAAATGGGAAAATATAATTTCATAGAAACTCAAAGTGTTCTGATTTCATCAGGATTAGAGCAAATCCTATTTTATCTTCTCTTATACAATCGATTATGGAACCAATTGATGATCCAATTCTAAAATTCAGTTTACTTTATCACATGCTTTTGGTGATTCTTATTTTGTTGGAGAGTTTCAAAGCTAGACAACTACCAGGATTTCGTGATGTATTAGTTTTTATGGATGGATAAGGTTTTGGAATTCTGGTAGTATTATGATTGAGGGGTTGTCTTCCAATTCAATTTTGCATGGAAAAAGAGCTAAACATGGATCCCAAAAATACCACAGCAAATTTATCTTTTCACCACCATCAAAATGCCCATGAACTGTTCGACAAAAGCCCCAACAAAAAAAAAAAAAAATAGGCGGTATGCATTTCTTGTTGTACGCAAGTACTAATGTTATAGCTATCAACGTTCTTCTTTGTTGATTATCATATGTTAATAGTTTGTTTTGACTTGGCTTTGGATATAGTTGAATTGGTTATTAGAATGAAATTTCTTGCATACCCACTGCAAATGAGTTGAACATGATGGAGTGGATATGGCTTGAGCGGGAGGAGTTTTAGTAAATATAAGTAAATAGAGGTGGGAGGTGGCAGGTGGCAGTGAAGAACATATGAAGCTTATAAGTGGAATTTCTAGGAACTTGAGGTGCTTCATATCACACTTCACTGTATCTAACAAGGGGAATAACATCAATTTTTGTGTTTTTATACTTACAGTTACAGGTATAGACTGTTATAATTAGTTGATTTTTGTTGTGAACTTGGATTGAAAACCAACCGTTGACGCCATTAAAAACATATTTTGGCGAGGTTGCACATGATTGCTTAAAGTATATATATCTTTTTTTAATTTTTTTGTGTATAATATTATAATATATTTGCAGCTGGTTACTAGGATAAATAATAAGATGCACCTGAGTGCATAACGTATATTTTGAAAGAAAAATATGTTTTGTCATACATGCACCCAAGTGCATAATGTATATTTTATTGGCATTTTTTGTTATCCCTCTATACTTTTCTTTGATACTTGTTTCCGCTTGATGTTTTGACGCTGAAAAATGGTGATAATGGTAGTGAATTTATTGTTTGAGATCATCAACTAGTGATTTTGGTTGTGTATAGGTGATTACTAGGGTATACTTAGATTTATCAACGAAGTATAGAAAATGCACCTGAGTGCATAATGCATATTCTAACAGAAAAATATATTTTGGCCGGGTTGTACCTGAGTGCATAATGTATTTTTTTTTTTAAAGTTTTTTGTTTTGGTTAAAGTTTTAATGGTGAATGTGATGATAACGATACTTGACTTATTGCTCGAGATTATGAAATAGTGATTTTGGTTTTGTATGATATATTGCAAGTAATTTCGAGGATAAACCTATATTTATCCACGAAATACACAAGATGCACCTGTGTGCATAATGCAAATTTTTAGAAGAAATAGGTTTTTTCCAGGTGCACCTAAGTGCATAATGCATATTTTTTTGATTCTTATAGGAAAAACGTTTTGGTAAAGTTGCACACAGGTGCATAATGCATATTTTTATATGAAATAAATTTTGGCCAGGTTGCACCTGGGTGCATAATGTATCCGCGACCTGGGCTATTTTTTTTTTTTTTTTTTTTAATTTCATATCAACAATGGATCTTGTTTCGTAGAGAATTTCGACCCCTTTCCAGAAATATAAATTTTATTAAAATCCGACGTATATTTCGGAAGTTAAGATCATTCTCGCAATTAATTTTAAATTGAAGATAAAAAATAAATATGAGAGAGAAAAGGATATAATAAAGGATAAAGTTAAAAGTAAAGGGTATATATGACCAAATTTTCTTATGTCTTTTTCACCCATACCTATATTTTACAAGTCTATTACTCCCAAACTTTATTGGTTTTGGTCATATGACCCGTTTTCCGATTAGCCATTAAGTATATTAAGTTAGTAACCAGGTTTCCATTTCATGTGTACAAAATTAGAGGAGGCTATGTTAAAAGAGATGCAAGATTGCAATGCCTAGTCAAAAAGTGAAGGTCATTTACACTTACACAACAGTATCACTTAGATGTTTAATCTCCATGGCTGGCAGTTGTATCTGGACAGAAAAAAGGATCTTTTATTTTTTTTGTAGATATCAAATAAATGCATCGAGTATCTTCTAGCCAGCCTCTTGCAGTCATAGCCCGCTTTAGAATCTAATGTCTCCAACTCTTGCACAGATTTCCTTAGGTCACCATTGCAGTCCTTGTTCATTAGAAACTTGGCCAAAGTAGCCCACCTGTTAATAGAAAATATCAATCTACGCCAAAAATGTAGGGAAAAAATATATTTCAACCATTCGATATTGATTTTGAATTTGTGGCGCACAACACGTATCATAGTAAAAATATATTTTAACCATTCGATATTAAAAATGGACCGACCAAGTGGGTCCTTTCGCATGCCTAGCAGGCGGTAGGTATTACTAGGCGTGAGTTTATGCACTAGTGAGTCACAACACGTATCAATTTGTGGAGTTTTTGCGGTTGGGACCAGATTGAATACTAAACAAAGTCATCGAAGGTCTTATCTCAGGAGATGATTGTTACAGTAATAAGTAATTTAATATTGACTGATTTCTGATTGTAAATACGTATACAAATACTTCATTTCCGAACAACATGGTGATAATTCTGTCAAACCAATCTCGGTGGCAATGATATAATTTTATTTGTAAGACCAATCACTATGGTGCCTTCTATCCCTTCCTTATCCTCATATGTGGGGAAAAATCAAAAAACCATCCATTATGGTCTCCCCATATCACTACATATGTAGGTATGATCAGGACCTTTATGCTTGTAGAGGCACTTCATGAGAAAAATCATTTTTTTCATTTAATTGACATATATACAATTTATAGTTGTTCACAGTTGATATATATACAATTTATAGTTTTCATATGTTGAAATCCACGTGGCACCAAAAATATATTTTTTTTCAATATAACAAAGAAAATTATCATTCATCCACTCATTTGTCATCAACTAATTATCTAATCGAGTCTTCACAATTTTTTATGCTGCAAAATGGTTGAGCAGTAGTTATCGGTAAAAAACTAAGAGCATGCTAATATGAAAAGCAAATAAATAAGTGGATATATATCCATTGTATTTTTTTTCTATCTCAACCAATGCAAGATCGCCAATATTTTCTAACCCAAAAACACACCACTGATCACATATCAATTAAATAGTTTTCAAGTTAATTTTCTAAATATCCCAAGCTCAACACTGGAAGAGTTGTTGAGATATAATTCATGGCAGACATGCTTTTTCCTATCTTGGAATTGAGTAAAATCTTTGAGTTGCCATCATTGTATACACTTTGTACACCTTTGTCTTATAAATTTTAGACTAAAAAAAATAATAAAAAATGACCATAACAAAGATTCAAAACTATGACAACCAACGACGGACGGTAGTGCATTAGTATTGTGTTGTTTTGTTTGACTGGTTTTGATTCTTGTTTGTGGTCACCAGCCTAATGATTTATGCGTATTGTGTATTGACTATATTCCTTTTCTTATAGCAAATTAAACGTTTGCTAGCTCAAATGTAGTTTGTTAGTTACCTAAAAGATGGGAGGAAACTTAATTTGGACAGAGATTTGTATAGAAAAATCTAATTAGATATACTAGAATAACAAAATAAATCACTTCTTTTCAAGGAATATGGTACTAAATACAAGTAGGTATATTTTTTTTAGGAAAACTTCACAAGGGCACGTGCCTAAGTGTGCCTAGGAGTGGATACGCCCCTGATATGTAGGGATATCCCTCACGGCTACTTAGTTGCCGTATTTATTTATACTTTACAGCTAGCATTTGACACTGCTACTGAGTAACCGTTTCTTTTTTACATGGCCTTATTACATTTTCCTTTTTATACATCAACCTTTTTAGTCAAAAAAAAAATAAAAAAAAAAGAAATAACTGTTTCTGGTTTTTAAAGTTTTACCTTAAAACTTTCCTTTTCCACTCTTTTATTTTACTAAAACTATTTTTTTACCTATTATATCTCCCTTTTACCTATTATATATCTTTTTTTTACTCTAAAATATTTTTTTTTACCTAGATAAATATATTCCCATTAAAAAAAACTGGAAAAAAAAATACGGCTACTTTGGCACTCTTCGTGTAGGGAAGGGAAAAGAAGGCACCATAATGAGGTTGCCTTCCTTGTGCTATCCCTTCCCTACATATGAGGGATAGGGAAAGGATACCAAGCACCACAGTGCTTGGCCTAAGTGAAGAACTTGTTTTACTGAACTGGTGTCACTGATTGTTTTCTATTTTGCGTTACATCAATTTCACCCATTCTTTGCATGTTTCAATGATGCATTCATTGTAAGTAAAACCTTTCTTTTAAACATGGCTTCGGTCCGTGTAATATCAGATCTAGGTCATGGATTTTCGGATGAACACCACTCATAGTGTATATTGTTGTAAAACCGATGGGGAAACAATGAAAAGTCAAACACTCTAAGGCACGTAATCGTTGTCTTTCGAACAGTATTTCCAATTATATTCTCTGAATCGACAAGTAAACCATGTTTTCCATATTTTATGAAGTGAGTTTTGTTGCAGTTGCTAGACTTGCTAGTGATTTTGGAAAGTCAAACCTCTAACCAGATAAGAGGAACATATCATCAAAATATTGGATTAAAATTCATTATCAAAATATTAATCCGCTAGCAAGCTATTTCCGAACTCATTTTTGGCAGGAATGTAGAGTCCTATAAGAGGAACGTATCATCAAAATATTGGATTAAAATTCATTATCGTTTGAGTTTTGTGAAGAAAAACAACACGTATCATGTATACAGTTCGCATATAAAGGTTTCCACGGATAATAAAAAATAAATATGATATATCATTTTTAATATTTTTTATACTCTATACATGGTCCATATACTACTTCAAAACTTCTTATCCCGTTAATTGTATTTTCAAATAAAAATACGGTTATCTGGATATGAAACATATCAATAATAATGTTAGAGCTTTGGTTATCTATTCACCTGTTCTCTTCAAACCTGGCATTAAGGGTCACTTTAAAAGGCTTATGGTCAATTGGAATTTTATTTTCTCATAACATTGTAATCTTTTTGTTTTTCTCCTCTCTTCTCTTTTACTATTTTTAAAAGAGTTCTGTAGTTTCTTTCCCTTCTTGATAAATTTATTCTTTATCAAAAGAAAATTAAATAAAAATTACTGATATATGGCATCCTTAGTTTGCATGTTGTCACGATTTTTTTCTTTAGGTAGCTAGAAATTCCGATTTGAAACATAAAAAAGAAAAGGTAATAAAAGGACATGTTTCTTCATAATCTCCACTAAACAGACTTCATGTTATTCATACCTATAAATTCCAACGTCTTTTGGTTGGTCTTAATTCTTCTTCCATCATATATATATATAAAGCTTTTTTGAGAATGCATCTTTTTCATCTTACACATCTCTAGTATGTATGAGTTCCGAAAGGCTTCGATATATCAACCAAGTTAACTCAGAAAAGTCACTTGTGCAAATTGATATAAAAATGAGTTGTCGGTGGAAACTGATCAAAATAGTACCGGATAATAGTCATCTTGCAGGACGGGACATAATTGGGTTTGTTATAGCAAATGGCTCAAGCTAGCACCATCAATCAAGAATTGAAAGTGGAAATGAAATCAAACTTAACAAGCACACACAACACAAGGATTATAATGGTTCGATCAAGATGATTTACATCAATTTTGAAGACGACAAAATTGATTTCAATATGTATCAAACAAGGTTACAAGAGTATAATTCAAACCCCCACTCAAGATCCAGCCTCCACTGCCTCCTTCTCCCTCTTAGTTACAGTAGTTTCTCTTACATTAAAGAGAAGAGAAAAGTATGTGAATCTCCGGATGCCTTGGGTCACAAAACATCTAATAAAATGGCCATTGAGTATGAAATGTTGGTGGAATTGAAGTTATCAATCACAAGACTTCTTATATCTTAGATGAGAATTATTATTAACTGGCCAACCTTTAAAGCAAAATTCTACAAGTATACAACTAATAGTCATATACAGGCTATCAGCTAAACTAGGGCATCAAAGGCAATCCAGAAATGAGTCAACAAGGATCTTGGTCATGATCCATAATCGGGGGTTCGGAAAGTGGGTCATTTGTCCAAATATTTTTAAAACATGGTTCAAATGGACGAGTAAAAAATTAGTATGGGTGAAATGGACACTAAAAAATAGCAAGGATGAAACTGGATTCATCCCGACTTAAACTTAAAAAATAGCAAAGATGAAACCGGATGCATCCTCATGTAAATTAAAAATACGAAAAAAGTATTTAAAAATGGGTAGGATGAAACTGTTTACATCCTGCTTATTTTTACATTTTTGTCTATTTAAACAGTATCAAAATCTAAATGTCTTTTTCACTCAGGAATTGTTGATTTTGGTCTTTTTAGCCAATTTTGTGCTTTTTTTATATTAAAGGGAGAAAAATAACAGGGAAAAAAGAAAAATGGTTTCCCAAAGTGTAGTGCTCTTTCAGAAAGTGTAGTGTAGATTTCAGATTTTTTTTTTCCTCTGGAAACACCAGGCCAACATTTCGCCAGAGCATACATAGTTTTGGGAAAAACACCAAGACAACTAGAAGGCGTGAGCATAAACCAGACAGTAAAGGCCACTTTCAGTGGAGAAACAAGTGACCAGCAGATTCATTTGTGTTGCCGCAGAGAATGCAAATACCATCCAGTGTCATACCCTTTCTCATCACCATATCAGAAGTAATAAGCCTACCATGTAACTTAGCACCAAAAGAAGAAAACAACCTTTGGAGGAAACCAAGAGTTCCAAATAAAAGAATTGAGGGAACTAGTTGGCGCCTACATTCCTTAACCTTCTGTTAAAATCATTGATCCAATTACCTTCTGCTGAAATATGAGCTGCAACACTAGTATATTTATCTTTGCTCCTTCGATTGGGTTTTAGGTTCTTAGTTCAAATTTTTTTATATTTTTGAAACAACTCTTTTTTTAAGCTAATATCCAAGTACATAGTCCTGAAATGGACCGAAGGTGAGATTCCATTGCAGCGAACTGAAAGCATAGGGTCACTACCATAAATGTTATCCGGCAATGCTCCCTTTATTTTGTTCATCAAAATGACAGACAGAGATGAAGTTATGTCGAGGATTTTTCTACACAAGTAAGCAATCTTGCAATTTTTAGTACTACTCATACTAGACTTGGTCTTTCTAGCAGACATTGCAACACAGTTAACTACTTTGTTAATAGTAGTTCAATTAACAAAATTAAGAGACGTTATAATACGAACAAAAGAGGTAATCTAGCTTTTATATAGTAATTAGATTTTACGCAAAACATTATTAGTTCCACGAGCTAAACATGGGTTGTTTTTTCTCCATGTACACCTATTAAAACAACCTTAAGTGTGACTACTATAATATCAGTTACTACATTCGAGAGTCAATACACATCCAATGTTCCATTTGGTGTGTTAACCAGCAGATGCATAAGGTTACCAAGATAATTTTTTAAATCAACATAACAGTCAATATCTTCAGATTCGCCAAGAGTACCATTAGGCATATTAACCAGTATTCCATATCATATGAAAAACAAAATTAGAGGAGGTTAAAAGAAGATGCAAGATTGCAATACCTAGTGCAAGATTGCAATATCACTTTGCAGTTTGATCTCCATGGCTGTCAGTTGTAGCCAGCCTCTTGCAAAGAGTGCATGCAGTACCTAGTCAGTTGTAGCCAGCCTCTTGCAATACCTAGTGCAAGATTGCAATACCTACTATTAACAAGCCAATGTATTGTAATTGCAAAAAACAGCAATTTCATGCAGTTACAAGTATAATAGAAAAGGATCCTCTTCAAATGAAGAAAGCATTTCAGCCTCAGATTTCCATTTCATTTGGTCGTTGTTCCAATTCCAATTTTCCATACCCAGCATATCCATGATGTCACCAAGAGAATTTTCTGAATCAAAACAACCATCAAAAACTACAGATTCGCCAAGAGTATCATCAATGAACCGGTCATCTTCCGCTCTTTTAACAATTTTCCTCTTCCTCCTAATATTGCCGGTACCACCTTCTACAATTGTAACAGCTAGATAGAAAATTCTCAATTAGTTAGACAATGAATGCAATGATTTCTCTGGGGGTCTTAACGACTATGAAATTTCTCAATTATCGTAGTTTGAACATATACGCAACCAAAATGAGAAATAACAACAACAGCAACGGTAACAACAGATGAAACTATAAACTTGTTCATTTAGTTATCATGATTTTTGACATGTAAGCAATCAAAACAAACAAGAAACAACATAACAAAACATTAAAGTGAAGATATAAGAATTACTCACAGGTATCATCAGTACTGGTAGCTGGTTGCATACTCCCTGTTACATCAAGGGACCGGTTATCTTCCCGATACCTTCTTCCTTCTCCGTTTTAAGCCTCTACACTTTATAGGACCAGTTGCACTACAACCTGCTGCTTCCCTGTCCCGACTCTAAATCTCTTCTTCTACAATGGTTCTGATAATACTTTGCATAATAACTGTAATGTTTTTCACAATATTTGGTCTTAGGAACAGTATCATTATCAGCAGCAACAGCAGCACCAGGACTTATCCTAAAATTCTTGCATCTCCATCCCAATGAACCATTAGTTTGACAACAACGCTGTTCATCTGGAGGTAGCTTCATCTTCTCCATCTCCTCCTTCATCTTGGTCCCAACATTGGCAGAACCACCTTCTATAAATGTATCAGCTGGATTGAAAATTCCTAATTAGTTAGACAGTTGATGCAATGATTCTTACTCTTCCTTTAGGGGGACTTAAATCAATAGAAGAAACTATGAAATTATTCAATCCGTTATCTTAATTTAAGCATTTAAGCAGTTGAAGACGAACAATAACAGCATAAATAAATCACTAAATGAAGATATTGCGTAAGAGTTATTCACAGCTGGTATGATTAGTAGCAGTATGTGGTTGAATTCATTTTAAACATGTAAGCAGACGAATCAAACAGTAAAAACAACCATAACAAGAATAGATGAAACAAATCACTAAAGTGAAGTTATAAAAAAAGAATTACTCACAGGGATCAACAATTGTGGCCCCTAGTTTTTGAATTTCTGTTTCATCTTCCTCCTCCGTTACCTTCTTCTTCAATCCCCTAGTTACATCTTCTATAGGACCAGAACCTGCACCTTTACCATCTCTATATCTCTTCCTCCTCCTCTTATTAAGATTCTCATAATACTTTCCACGAGAAATGTAATGCTTTTCACAAAATCTTGTCTTAGGAACAGTGTCAAAATCAACAGCAGCACCATGACCCATCTTAAAATTCTTGCATCTCCATCGTCCACCTCTACCTGTTAGACCACAACGCTGTTCATCTGGAGGCGGCTTCAACTTTTCCATCTCCTTCTTCTTCTTCTTCCCGATATCGGCAGAATCAATTTCTATAATTTTATCGGCTGGATTCAAAATTCCCAATTAGTTAGACAGTGCAATGATTTGGGGGACTTAAATCAACGGATGAAACTAAGAAATTTCTAAATTAGTTACCTTTAATTAAAACATTGAAGCAATCGAAAGAATAACAATATAAAAATTAAAGATAAATTGAGAAATGTGTTAGAACATCTAATTTGTAATAGTCTAGAATGTTCTAGACAAGTGAAGAAAAATGTTGAAAATGAACACTCTAAAACGTGCTGGAGTTGGCTAAATTAGTGAAGTCATTTGATCAAGTCAAATAATGTATGTCCTAGCCTAAATGTTACTACTGGATTGTTCTAGAGAATGGAAGGTCAGTCAAAGTACTGAACGTAAAAGAATTGTTAGTGGCTAGAGCCTAGAGTGTTCCAGAGAGTGTAATTGTAAGAGTTAGTCAACGAACTGGTCATCTTCCACTCTTTCGACAATTTTCCTCTTCCTCCTAATATTGCCAGTACCACCTTCTACAATTGCAACAGCTGGATACAAAATTCCCAATTAGTTAGACAAATGAATGCAATGATTCCTATGGGGGACTTAACAACTACGAAATTTCCCAATTATCGTAGTTTGAACATATAAGCAACCAAAATGAACAATAACAACAACAGCAACCGCAACCGCAGATGCAACAATGAAATTTGTTCAATTAGTTATCCGAATTCTAAACATGTAAGCAAATGAATCCAACAACAACATAAAAAATCACTAAAATGAAGATATAGGAATTACTCACAGGTATCATCAATTGTAGCCCCTAGCTTTTGAATTTCTGTTTCATCATCTTCCTCCGGTACCTTCTTCCTACTCTGTTCCGAGCCCTTAGTTTCTTCTATAGGACCTGTACCTGCACCTTCACCACCTCTAAATCTCTTCATTGTCCTATTATAAAGATTCTCAAAATATTTTTGCCTGATAATTGTAATGCTTTTCACAATATCTTGTCTTTTAGGAACAGTATCATCATCAGCAGCACCATGACCCATCCTAAAATCCTTGCATCTCCATCCAGCTCTACCATTAGCTTGACAACAACGCTGTTCGTCTGGAGGCAGTTTATGAATTTCTGTTTCATCATCTTCCTCCGCTACCTTCTTCCTCCCTTCACCTGCACCATCTCTAAATCTCTTCTTTCTTCTGATATATCTCTGCATAATACTTGTATAATAACTGTCATGCTTTTCACAATATCTACTCTTAGAACAGTATCATCATCAGCAGCACCATGACCCATCCTAAAATTTTTGCATCTCCATCCTCTACCACCGGTTAGACGACAACGCTGTTCATCTGAGGCAGCTTCATCTCTTCCATCTCCTTCTTCTTCCCAATATCGGCAGAACCAATTTCCATAATTGTATCGGCTGGATTCAAAATTCCTAATTAGTTAGACAATGCAATGATTAGGGGACTTAAATCAACAAATGAAACTAGGAAATTTCTCAATTACTTACCTTAATTGAAACATTTAAGCAAACGAAACGAATAGCAATATAAGAAATCACTAAATCAAAGATAAAT
>JAJJWW010000549.1:0-43641 GCA_023531295.1 Papaver armeniacum
ACTCATTTAAAGAGTCACTTGATTATTTACTAGAGTCAACTTCGTATAGGTTTACTAGAAAGTTATTAGGATATGAGACATACAAGTATTACGTGAAGACTTGAAGAATGTGAAGAAGTAAAGAGATACAACGACGACATCATCCTTCCTCTTGAGGTTAGTAATATTTGACTTGAATTGTTTCATTCCTAACGTATCTTTCAAGTCGTGCATATTGAAAACATAACTACGAAGCTGTGAATGATTATACTCTAGTTAAACATAGTATTAAGGAATTACAATACGAAGTATAACGTCTATCTTTTGAACTTCTTATATAAGACATCAACATAATCGTATGAATGCTATTGTGATTATGTATAGGTATGGGTGAAGATTTCGTCCTAGGAAACAATGTTTTACATTCGTTTAAAGGAAGTACAATTCATAAACTTGTTTTATGAATCGAAAGGGAAATCGCTAGGCTTATTGGTATTGTTATTCATTGTAAATCTTTGGATTACCAATATGTGTGTTTAGTATAACGCTCATAACTTGTTTATGTATCTTGGTAAAACTATTCACAAGGCCTGACTTTTGTATTGGTATGACTTTTATTAGTGAAACCGATCTTAAGTAATCACCTGAGATGGTATGATCGATATGTTGTAATTGGTATGACCAACTCTAGACATTGGGGAACCGATCCTAGTAAGAGGTGCAACCGATCACAAGTATGTGGAATCGATCCTTGTAAGAGGTGCAACAAGTCTTAGTAATTGGTAACCAATCCTATGACTTGTGCATCCGATTGCAAGTTAAATACCATAAATATGTGGTAACCGATCCTAGTACCTAGTCAACCAATTTTTGGAAAGCTAGTGTGACCGATCCTAGTACCCACATGGACGTAGAACCGAAACTTGTTTTGGTAGAACCGTGAAACCCATTAATGGTGATTTGATAGGATAATCAATCACATAGTTCCTGGAAGTCAGATGAACCAATTCTAAACTTGTTTGGAAGTGTGGAAAATCAGTTCCAAGATTGTAAATATGAAAAAGGATTTACAAAGTAAAGATGTCGACATCTTTTATTGTTCAAATATATTCCTTAATAGCTAAAGGAGAATCCCTGATCGAAACAAATTGAGAATCTTTTAATTAAGGTTTTTAGTTTTATATGCTTTTAATTTCCATCAATTAAAATGCATATCTTTAGAAAATAAAAAATTTGTAATGTACATTTACTAATTGGAGATTTTCTACTGAGATTTCGGTCAATATTTGGACAAAGCATTTCCAGGAATTATGAAAACCGAATTTGGAAATATATTGCATATCTTGAGAATATTTTCGGTTTTGGAAATTCCTTGGTGTCCAAACTTCCATGGTCTATAAATATTGAAGTTTGCATTTCGAGCAAACTAATCCTCGAGCCAAAAAACTACCTAGTTGTGTTGTTGGGTGGAGCCGTCTATTCAGAGAGGAAAGTACCCTAATTAGGAAAAATCTCTTACGACCGCTCGTTTTAAAGACTTCTTTGGGATTGGGAAGCTCTACGAGTACCGTTGGTGGGAAACTAGATAATTGCAGTTTATTATTAGTTTTCGATTGATTTAATTGACTAACGGTTGTTGAACTTTGATTGCACCTAGTTTGTTTATGCTTGAGAATCTTCTCTTCTGATATAAGATTCACTCAAACTAGATCGAAGTTTTGACGGGGATCCTTAGATTATATGTAGATCTAAAGACGTCTTGTGATAATCCATTGTTAACAGACTCCGTTCTATGTGTGATTGATCACAAGAGATTCAAGTTGATTGTGTGCAGGTGTTTATTGAAGATCTAAGAAGATTTGAAGACAAAGAAGATTTCTGATTTGAGTTCATAATCTTTGGCGTGCACAAAACTTGATCGGCTGGGGATCCAACTGTAATCGGTTTATGTTTGTGATAACCTTGATTGATTAGTTGAGTAGATCGACATCAATACAATTCTTTGTGATTCAAAGTATTGATTGCATAGTCTAGACAATTACTTTGGTAGTTGTTGATAGATTGATCTAAGAACCTGACAAAGGAGTTTATTGGGATAAACGGAATAGCCATTTGTAAAACTCATATCACGTTGTTTGAAAAGAGTTGTTACCCAACAGATTTGTTGTTCCTTTAATGTTTGGAATACGAACCAAAGGAATTGTTCCAAGTGCGTGACTTATTGCAAGTTGGAGGCGCAGGGATACAAACGGAACTAGGTGAACTATAGGTTTAGTTGCTTGGTCTCAACTATACGAAGTTGGTTTAGATTTTGTATAGCGGCTTAATCCTGAGAGTATTCAATTGGACAAGGTCCCGGGGTTTTCTCGCATTTGCGGTTTCCTCGTTAACAAAATATTGATGTGTCTTTTACTTTTCTATTTCCGCAATTATAATTGTTTTTATTATAATTAGAAGTAAAATACACAAACGTTAAATTCATATACTTGATAGCAATCCCATTGTGTTTGGTTAAGTACGAACCTATTATCAAGTAATCATACTTCGTTTTTATATTGTCTCGATATTGTATCCATACTCAATCACACAAGTTATCTTGTTTTCGTATTGTCTCGATCTTGTATCCATAGACAATCACACGAAGTGTGAACCGATTAGTTGTATTGTCGCGACTAAGTCCATAGACAATCACTTTCGGAGAAAGGAGTTATAGGTGGAAAAGTTTTAGATTGAGGTATATTTGGGTATCCTCGTCTTTTCAACCTCTTGTTGTTTGATAGCTTTTCGAAAAGTGTCAGATAGAGTTGATGGCTCAAAAGTATATACAACAGCAGCAATCTGTCGCTTTTCAAAGCATTAATAAAGAGATCGATAAGATATGATCCAGGAAGGTCAATAACAAAATTTAAGATACTATCAAACTAAGTAATTAATTCACGTAACATACCTTTTTGAGTCAATTTTCTTAAAGCCATACGAGGATTAATAAACTTCTCTTCAGAAAATCTTGAACGAATAGCAGTACAAAATTCTGGCCATGTTGGATTGCCAATTATATCTTTGATCTAACGATACCATGCATTGGCTTCTCCCTTAAAGTTTGCAGTAGCAAGGGATATCTCAAGTGCTTCAGTTATACGATATAAACTAAAGTATTGATCAGCTTGAAAGATCCATCCAGCAGGATCTTTGCTTTCAAAAGCAGGAAATTTCATATTCATGGATGGTGTTCGAAATTATGGAGCACCCATATGAGCTAAACCACCATTGTGACCATTACCAGTAATACCATTGAAACCAGGTGGATGATTATTGAGAGGAAAACGTGCCAACAGAAGTGATGCCATATTTCTTTTAATGGTTTCAACAAGCATATCCATGTCTTGCTTATTAGTTTGCAGTAAAGTAACCATATCCTTCCTATTATTTTCCATTATTGTAGCCATATTTGTGTTATTTGAATCTTGTAATTTGTAAGCAAAGACTCTATCACATCAGTTTTTTTCTCTTGATCTTCATAAGCATCAGCTAGTGCTTCCATAAAATCATCAACCTTGGTTGTTAACTTTTGAATATACGCAGAGAGGCCATTAAATTTTTCAATGATCGTCATCAGAAGAGAGGAAAAAAAATTGCTGAAATTTGAGTGAAAACCTAACCTGCTCTGATGATAGATATTAGGGTTCGAAACCAAAAGTGAAAGAAGAACACAATTTGTACGAGCAAAAACAGAAGAAAAGTATTAACAAGGCTATGAACAAGAAACATAATTGAACTGGTTTTGTTAATTCGATGCCTTAAAGATTATAGAGTTTGGATATTTATAACTACTGTAACTTCTTAAACAAACTACTCCTAATTAAAGCAACTGATGACTATCTAAAAATAGAACTTCTAGAACTTAAATAATTAAGAAAACTGAATATTAAACATAGTAAGCCGTAAAAATAGAAATAAGTGAGTTGTAAGGTTGGTGTCCTAACAGTTACCCACATAAAATTTTAGAATTTTTGGAGTTGTAAAAGTATTTTTTTGATATTTTACAAAACAGGGAAACGTGAAACGTTCTTGAAAAATTCTGACGAGTAGAAATTGGTTGCTGACTAATTTAGTTTTTATGGGGTAACCATGAGTTTTTTGAAATGGTGATTCAAACGAAGTTTGTATATCTAGATGTTATCTTCAAAACTCATATTTTATTTTCCAATTCGGAACTAAGGTTTGTGAGATGTGGTGTTTTAGGTGATTGGGAAATTACCGTCTCCCTAGTCAGAGTATAAACGAAGATTGTGACATGAAACTGTAAAGGGACATGGCTAAAAGGCGCATGTGGTTGAACACAAATCTCACAAAGCTGACAAAGGTGAGAACATCAAACGCGTAGTCCTCACAAAAAAGGTATGTTGCGTAAACTTGGATCTAGCATTACTTTAATTAAGGGTGATTGTTATGTTTGTAAAATTTCTAGCCATACGACAGTTAATTGTAGGCAACATAAAAACCTTAATTAGTAGATAGTTAATGCTAATTTAGTTGAAACAAACTAGTACGAGTTCAGTGGCATTATGTCAGAAGTTATTTTAATAACCAATGTGAGAGACCAGTAGGTGGACTCTGGAGCCACCAAGCATGTTTGTTGAAACAGAGACATGTTTGCCTCCTATCAGAGGATAGGGGATGTTGAGAAACTCTTTATGAGTAACTCATATGCGACAGAGGTTGCATAAAAGGAAAAGGTCGAGCAGAAAATCATATCTGTAATATTCTCACATTGAATGAAGTTTTCATGTTCCGGGCATATGCAAAAATCTTGTATCTTGTTCTGTTGTAGATGATAAAAGTTTTAAGATTTTAATTGAATCTAGAAAACTTGTTGTAACTAGGCAGTGATTTTTTAGGCAAGGGTTATAAGACTTTGGATCTATATAAGCTTAACGGAAAAACTGATGAAGTTAACATAGTTGATTCTTGTTATTTCTTTATGTGATTGAATGTTTTGCATGGTAGACTTTGAACCATAAACTTATAAGTAAATGCAAAAACTGGCTAGCATAGGCTGCGTACCCAAATTTAGTTTGGATTTTTAACACAAAAGTGAAATCTGTTTAGTTACAAAATATGATATAAAACCTTTTAGCAAAATTGTTCAGAGTAATACTAAGACCTTAGAATTAATTTAGTTAGGCCTAGTTGACATGAGTTCAACTTAAAACCACTGTGGTAAAAGATGGTTTATAACTTTCGTAGATGATTGTACGAGGTACTATCTTGTATACCTGCTTAGGGATAAGGATGATGCCTTAGAATCCTTAAGATGTATAAACTTGAAGTTGAAAACCAATTATAAGACTTGAACATAATAATCGTATCCTTAACGAGATGATAATTGCCATGTTGATTAGTTCAGGATTACCTGCGGTCTTGAGGGGGGAGGCAGTCTTCTCAACTAGTATATCCTGAATAAAGTACTCTTTTAAGGATCAAATGACACTCTATTTGATTTATGGATATGTAGACGATCTTCTTATGCATGCGTCAAAGTGTGGGGTTGTTTGAATAAGGTTACATTCCTCCTCCTAAAAGAACTAGATAGGAACCAAAACTGTTGACTGTGTCTTTATATAGGGTATGCTGAGTATACTTCTACATATAGATTTTTGGCTATTTGTTCTGATTTTTCTGACTTTGGTGTGAATACTATTATAGAGTCTAGGGATGTTGAGTTTTTTGAACATGTTAACTTGAAACCTGTCTCTCTTTAGAGATGTGTTGCTGATCCCCTAGATGTATTTTCAACTAGTCAGAATTTAGCTTCAAAGGAAGATGAAGTAGAGGTTAATGAGCCTAAGAGAAGTAAAACTATCAGAACTAAGACTTCTTATGGACTTGACTTCATAATATGCCTAGCCTAGTCTGAGTCACGGACATTTAAAAAAGATATAATATCTACCGAAACCCCGTTCTGGTAAGAAGCTTGATTTAGTGAAATGGACTCAGTCTGTCAGAACCAGACTTGGGAGCTTGCTAGTTTACCTCCTGGGAGTAAGACCATAGGATGTAAATGAGTCTTTAAGAGGAAACATAAGGTAGATGGAACTGTGGAAAAATATAAGGCTAGGTTGATAGCTAAATGCTATAAACTAAAAGAAGGTGTAGATTTCCTTGATTCTTATTCACATGTGACGAAAATTACTTCTGTTGAGATGCTAATTGCTATTGCTGCCATAAACAACTTAGAGATACATCAGATGGATGTTAAGACAATTATTCTAAAACCGTGAATTAGATAAAGAAATTTACATAGACCAACCTGAGGACTTTGTAGTGAAAGGTTGTGAAGACAAAGTTTGTAAGTTGAACAAATCTTTGTATGGTTTTCACATAAGCACGTAAACAGTGACATGGAAAATTTGATCATGTGACAATGAGTAGTGATTTTAAGTTAATGAATCTGACAAGTATATTTACAAGTAACTTTGAACTGAATAGACATGCTAGGTGATTGGTTTTGCAAACTTGATTTAAAATTTTGATACGCAGACTTCTAGAGCTACTTCGTATAATTATGGTCTGATTCAAGTATTATATTTTGTTATTGCCTGGTTGATACTCCTCCATGATTATTTAGTATCGGCATGATATACAATTTATACGTTAATCTGAGTGTACAACTCGGTTTTGTTAGAACTAGTCCATTAATTGATATTAATTGATAAGGATGGTCTGAACTAAGAACACGCTACAAAGTAGGGACTTCCTAGTGAGTTTCTATGAAGCTTTTACCTCTAGAAAAAAGACAATCCCAAAACTGCTAGCAGGGGCATCAAAACAAAACAATTTTGACCAATGGATCTAGCAACCCCCAAAAAATAATGGTGCCCGATTAGCAGCTGTTTTAAACTCCATTAAAAACGGATAACATTTTCCCAAAGGGGTAAAATGAATTTAAATAAAAGAAAAAAACTTGGGAGGGAAACTCTTTCCCGATTCACTTAAAAAATAAAATTGAGAATGGGATTATAGGGTTTCCAATTTCAAAAAGTTTGATGGGTACTTCTACAAGAAGAAGAAGAGTATGTGAAGCAAAATTAGGGTCTAAAGCTGGAACTATTTATCTCAAGAAGAAGAAGAAGAAGAAGAAATTTCTGTCTCAGTTTCATCTTCGTTTTGGTTGTATTTTACAGCCTAATGGTTAGTAATCTGGTGCTTTTCGATTTTCTTTGATTTTTTTTTGTTTCTGGTTTGTATGAGGTAATAATTTGATTGTGGATTGTTTATGATCTGGGTTTTTTTTCTGAGTAAATTATAATTGGTTGATGGGTTTTAGAGTTTGATGAAACTACTACTTTTTTAGTCCATCTTTCTTGTGATCATGGAATTAGAAATCTCCGAGAACCGTAGATTGAAAATCCTGTTTGTTTCTCAATAATTAGAAAAGTTAGAAATCGAAGTGGAACCTCACTCTCACATCAAGATCGAAACTCACTGTCACAAATCATTCATCGTCCTAACCGAAATCAAAAGCGTATGTATCAGTAGAAATCTAAAGTAACCATTTCCATCGAGTATCTTTTTTACCTCCAAACACAAGAGTTTCAAGCTTGCAGCTAAATTTAAGCTTTGGGGTTTGTCAATTTTGGGTGCGAGAGGTAAGGATCTCCCTTAGTGATTGCATGTTTTCTTAATTTGTTTTAGGGAAATTAAATTAGGGTTCCTTATTTTTACATGAATTAAATTACCTGTTTACAATGTCTATCTAGTTCTAGTAATTTTCTGCTTTGCAACCTGGTAATTCACACCTTTTTGGCGTTATTTCACATGCCTACTGGAGAAACTTTAGTTCTGAAGTTGTTATTTGGGTTAAGGGAAGTTGTATTCTGCAATATTTGTTAGATTGACTGTTTTCTGACCTCTTTTGCATTGTTGTATTCTTTTTGATTCATCAATAGGCAATCCCATTTCATAGCAGTTGAACTTTATTTATCATCTTAACCAGTTCTGCTTTACCAGCGTAACAAAACCCATATCATACCTTCTTCCGTTATTGCATTCTAAACTTGATTCACGTTTGGCGAAGCCTGTAATCTTCTTTAAGAGCCATAACTTTCGGTCTAGGAATCTGTTTGCACTAAAAATGGATCCATAAGAAAGCTCTTAATAATAGTTTCCACTGTTCCCCTGAAAATGCAATACTATAATTGTTGGTTAGGCTGACCATCTGGTTCCCTCTGCTGGTCAGTATATAATAGTGGACCGCAAAACCTATGCCAACAAAATACTTGATTTGTATTTGTACTTCAATATCTTTTTTTATTGGTTACTTGTAGGGTTCCTTGATTGTGCTCTTCTTTTTCATGCCAGGAAATTATCTGTATCTATTAAATGGAAGTTACAGGGGGCTAAATCTTTTTCACTTGTATTGCCTTCTGTGGTATGATTCTCTTTTAAATTGCTTGGAGTGTCTGCTTACCAGGGCTTGTAATGTTTATATGAATGATTATCTCTTAATCTTAAGTACTCTGTTGTCTCATGCATGCTCGGTTGAACTTGGAGTTGTACTTTCTAGGTGTATATTTCGTTTGAAGGAGTTCTATTAAATTTAGATTACATACACATTCTTAAGTAAGCAGGGATGTACTAATCTTGGCCAGTTTGATTCTAGAATAAATAAAACTGATTCCTGTTTTAACATCTAATTTCATACGGAATTTGGGATTTGAGTAATGCTGTACAAGTTTTAGAATGCTTGAGGGAGATGATGGTAGCAACAGTGCAACCTTTTAACTGAGATCTTTGGACTGTTGGTTATAATTTGATTGTGGATTGTTTATGATCTGGGTTTTTTTTCTAAGTAAATTATATAATTGGTTGATGGGTTTTAGAGTTTGATTAAACCACTACTTTTTTAGTCCATCTTTCTTGTGTAATTTTGGTTAAACTCCGGAAAATTGGATCATGTTTCATGAGATTGAGTTTTAGTCTGGGTATTGTGCAATTTTGGTTTACTTTCCATTCATTTGCTTGATAATTGTTATGAAATGTTGGTTTTTGCATGTACATTCTTTGTTATGATTCTCAACCAGTTTTGGGGGTTTGGGTATCGTTTAATATTTATGTATTTGGAAGTATCAGGTGTTTCACGTTTGATCTTTGATTAGCCTGTAATGCTGAATAATGGTTTTCAGTGAATCTATTTGTCTGAATTGTGAAATGTCAGTGATGCAATTTTGACTTGTTTGAGTTAAACAAATTTCGGCACTGATATAAGTTGTGGTTTTTATTTTTCAGAGCAAGTAATTATAGGTGAAAGCATCCAGTACCAGTTCTTTTAGGTACCCGTTACTAATGGAGAGGTCAGATAATCGTGACGCTGACCACATTATTGAAATTGAAATGAGGCATGATGTTTCTTCTCCTGGTCCAGACCGCCGTCATGATGAAGAAGGAGCTTCTTCTCCTCAATCTTCATTGGCTTCTCCCAGTGACCGTCAGCTCAGGAGCCTGTTTAATTCAGGAATATGGATTCTGATTGAGCTCGCATTTACACTGAGTCAGATTGTGGCCGCCACCATCGTGTTATATTTATCAAGACTTCATGACCCTCAGCTGTTTGCTTGGGCAATCATATATGCATCTGGGTGTGTTGCTACCATTCCTTTTCTGTATTGGCGTTTTTTGCACAGCGGGGTCGATTTGCGTATTCCTAGGTCACTGATATTTTATTTTATCTGGCTTACTGTTGGCAATATGTGGATTTTTATCTTCGGAAGGCACAAATCTTTTACAGTTGAGAAGCCTTTCTTGTACATGTAAGTGCCAATATCTTTCTCCTGTCAGGAAATATTTTGCATTTGTTGTTTTCTTTCTAAATCAACTAATCTAAAATCTTTTAAAAAATCTTGTTATCTTACAGGCATTGCCTGATGTATCTCAAATTCTGCATGGTGTTTTACCCATTCCTATTTGCAATAATCTCTTGCTGCTTGCCTCGTATATTATCTGGTGGGGATTTCCCTGAAGTTCAAAATCACACTGGAGGAGCTTCCGAAGAAACCATCAATGCCCTTCCGACCTACAAGTTCAAACTGAAGAAGAGCAATGCGGAAGGAGTTGGGGAGGGTGGAGGGACCTTAGCAGCTGGAAACGAGAAAGAGCTTATCATTTCAGGGGAAGATGCAGTAAGTTCTCTTCACCTGACTATCTTTGTATCTTTTACCTCAGTTTGTTTGCGTAAACAAGTCCATCTCCCTTTTCATCTTGTAAATGCTACCTTGGAAATTAGTTCTCAACCATGTCGAATGTGAGGTTCCTGTGTAATACAGTTGTGACTCGTAACAAGTCCAAATAAAAAGAATACCTGTAAAACTGTATGCTAAGAACATCTTAACTAAATGGCTTAGCAAACAAATACCTACTTGTTGATGATAACAAACTTCTTTATCTTTTGTTCTTCTTTACTGGAAAGTCAGCTAGTTTCCCTAATTGTTGATTCTCTTTACTTCCTTTTTATTGCGTAGGTGTGTAGCATATGCTTAGATAAGTATGCGGATAATGAAGAAGTGAGGGAGCTTCCCTGTTCCCATTTATTTCATGTGGACTGTGTAGCCAAATGGTTGAAGATGAATGCTACGTGTCCCCTCTGCAAGCGTGGGGTCAAGGGAAACGCTGTTGAAACAAGCTCAAGCTCAAGGTTAGTACATCTAGGGTACTTTTCATTCTATTTTATATTAGTGATGGGCAAGAGAGTTGGAGAGGAGAACACCTTTTGCTAGACACCTCTCACAGTTTGAGAAATTACATCACGAGTTTATAATACTAGTTTGGGCAAGAGATCAAATTTAGCAGGCAATACTGGTTACTCCAATTCATGCCTAACCCATAGTTTTTTTTTACTTCACTATAACTCGGGGTCTAATCCCATTGAGATGATAAATCTTCTCCTCTATTCAATGAAATGAATTGTATATCCGATTCTCCTCTTTTTTCAGCTCATCCGATTCTCCTCTTTTTTCAGCTCTACATTGACGGAGACAGAATAATAGAAGCGTTTGACAGCTTTAACGAAGTTCTGGTAGCTTCAAGATCTTCCTATAATGACACGAAAATGTATCCCCTCTTTCTCATATTCCAAATAGTGTTGGGAAAATAGAAAGAGGACCAGCCTTCCTATAAACTCATAATAGAGCTCTCGTCATAAAATTTTAAGTGAGTTTAGGGTGCATTTAACATTTTTATATGAGATCTCCACTTCAATTTTAGAGTTACTTCTTATCCCGCAATTACAACTAAGGCTGCACAAGAACCGGTTACTTGTCCCTGTACCGGTTTGGAACCAGTGTCCCGCAATTACAAATTTACAACCTGGGTTGCACAGGCGCGGACGCATCGACGCGGACACTACAAAATTCTTAAAAAATTAGGACGCGGACACGTATATACATATTTTATTTATATATACAATTATGTATTTATACAGCAAAGTCAAGAGTTTCGATCCTAAAAATTAGAAAATAATGTATAAATTTCAAAAAAAAAATGAGAAATCGTTTGTTTATACACGTCGAAGATCAAGTAATCAATCACTATTAAACACATGACACAATCAAAATGCATATTTAGAAGAACACATGCCCAACCAAAGATATATATGATGTCATTTTCAATTACAAAACCCTAATAAAGACTTAAATGATTGATCTAAATGTTTGTCTTTCTTTATTTAGTTAATAATAGTAAAAATAAGGGGTAGAAGTTTAAATGAAAATGAAAAAAAAAAATTGCTTTAAACTCGAGTCATCGGTGCGTCCAAACAAAACGCGCGCGGGACGCGCATATTGGTGCGTCAGACACAAGTCGTGTCAGCGTCCAACGCGCGTCCTGTGTCCGACGCGAGTCGGACGCGGACACGATTCAAAAAACGGAGCCTCCGTGCAACCCAATTTACAACCAAAGAAATTTCGCTCTTATATTTCTCAGTTTTTTTTTTTTTTTTTTTTTTTTTTTTTTTTTTTTTTTTTTATGGAATGTTTCTCAGTTTCAATTCACTGGAAGAATAAAAATTGTCAACTATATATTTAACTTAAGAAATTCACTCTTATGATCTTACCTTTTCAAAAAGACAACTCCCTTGTGTGTATATGTTCTCGGAATACGTAAAAGTATTTACTTTTGGTGTTATATTTTTTTTGAAGGATAAAGGGCTCAAAGAGCCCTAAGTTTTATTAAGACTACCTCATTAAATTGATGTTTGAAGAGATACACATAGGTGGAGAAATATACTCCCACCAAATCATTACATAGTCGCGCGTTGCAAGTCGACAAAGTTCATGCGCTAATACATTGAAATATTTAGGAACAAAAACAAACTTAACATCCTGAAAGGTCTTAGATGCTACATTTGAAGCATCTCCCTCCGCAATGATCTTTGTTAGGTTCAATCTCTTAGCCAATGCCATACCAAAAATAATAGCCTTTATCTCTGCCATAAGTGCCGAAGTTGCATCAACAATAGTTGTACTACAACCTTCAAACAAACCCAAATGATTTTGGGTGATTGCCCCTGCATCAACTTGATTTGGGATGAATGATGCATCGACGTTAGTATTGCGGTAGCCAAATTCTGGAGGATGCCAATACAGATGGATGATATTAGATCGATTATTCCCTATTGTCCTTGTTATTGCAGGATGGCAAGAATTAAAGTATGTATCTGTTTTCTTAAGCACAAATCCCGCAGAAAGTGAAACATTAGAGAAGACTACACCATTCCTCGTCTTCCACAAATTCCATAAAATCCACAAATTCCATAAAATACATGCACCATAATGAAATTTTTGTATTTCTTCATCTCCAATCCATTTCAAGATAATAGTTCTAGGACTATTTACTTCCATTTGCATCCAAAACTCCAACGCGGAATACACGAATACTGTTTTAGCCCAAGGACAATTGAAGAACAGATTCTCAATTGTTTCTTCATGGACATCTTGTTTACACAACGCACAAATAGATTCAATACGAGTATTGAATCTTTTGATGTTATGCCTAACCGGTAAATCATTATGGATTAGTTTCCATATCAACAACATAATCGTGAGCGAAATGAAAGTAAAAAACCAAAACTTTCTCCAAAGAAATTCATTAAGAGAAGAAGAAAACAGAATATTTTCTGCAAGTATCATGTAACAAGATTTTCTTGAGTATTTTCCATTAACAGATTGGGTCCAGATCAAGGAATTACTTTCATCTTCACCATTAATATAAATACCCAAAATCACGCTTGACTGATCTTGAGAGAATAAATCTTGAAGAAAATTTTCATTCCATAAATAACTATCTTCTAAAAAAAGATCAGTAATTACGTGAATATTTCCATGCATAATATCTGGATATGGTAACAGATGATGCAGTTGATTGGGGATCCACGGATCCTTCCCAGCATTGATGATGTTACCATTTGAGATTTGCCATAAGATCGTATTTTCCAGAATCACCCTAACTTCCATCAGAATATTCCATAATTTCCGTATAGATGACCCATGTTTATCGGCATTCACAGTCCAAAAAGTCTCATCTTTGAGATATTTTGCAGCTGGAATTCCAACCAACATAGCCTTTTTGTTCTCAATGAATCTCCATGCCAATTTACAGACTAGAGATTTATTCACCATAAATGCGTAGCACCACCAACAGATACCTTTAAGGCCATTACAAACCACTATGAGAGTGTGTAGAAAATAATTTGTCATATTTAGTAGAAAATATAAACAAAAGAACTTAATATGCATTACTGAAGTGCAGTTTATTTATTTACATACATTATAAGATAAGATAATCTACCCAGATCTTAAAAGAAATCAAGATCCGGGAAGAGAAGATGAAGATAATTGTTTACTCTATAAAGATAATGATAGGTGTCTAAAACACCTAATTTACTATCTAGTAGTTACGCTTTCTTTGCTATTTTTCTTGTGAATTATGTACTTTACGCGTGTTTTTGAGTTATTAGGTACTCTGGAGTCGCACGGAGGAAAAGAAGTGGAAATCATCCAATTTGAGCAAAAGGGAAAAATTATCATTTTATAAGCAGACACAAAAAGGAGTTGAGCCAAGGTTAAGGGCGGCTTTATTTTGGAGAAGCACTAAAAATGAGACCCAGATGAGGTTAAGGGGTCATAAATTGGTTACCCCTTATCAAGGTGACCTGGCATCGAATATAACCCACATCTATTCAACCCTAAATCGAGAAATCAATTCTCAGACGCATCTCAATCATTTTTCACTGAACCGAGAAAGAGATGTACACCAGTAGTGAGAGATCGAGAGCATAAGTCGTTGAAGGAAATAGAGATCAAGAAGGGGTGAATCCGAGAGAGAGACGATGATGCTGAGAACAATTAGCTGCAGCAGTCTGAGATATTAATGGAAGATTGAAATCGAGAAATTGGAGGAGAAATCAGTGAGGGAATCCGGATCAGAAATGAGATTGGAGATTAAAATGGGTTTCAGTCGTTGATTAAGAGTTGGCAACAAGATGGGTTCGTGGAAGAAGAGACAAATGAATGATTTCAGGGTTTTTGAAATGAGAGAATGGATTAAATGGTGTTGTCAAAACACAAATTGAAGAAGGATGATCTGCTAAACAAAGAATCAGAGATGGGTTCTGATACTGTGAAGAACAGGTGAAGAATTAGAACTTGTTGCTGCTATAGATCGAGAAGGAGTTGAAGATGGTAGATAAATTGAAGAGTGTGTTGAATCGAGGTGGATTTGTTGGTGGTTCGGGGTAAGGAGGAGAAAAGGTCTAAGTGTATCTTTGTCTTACAGGATGAGTCAAGCAAAGCAATTGCTGGTGCTGGCCTGGGAGTGTGATGCAGAAGGATGGCTTGAGACTGTGATCTTGAGGTTGTAGCTCAGGTTGCAGAGATGACACAGAATGGTGAAGACCCAGGTGTAGGTGCAGGCATAGAATGGAGCTGGCTTGAGGCAATGAGAAGTTGGAGGTGTTCTGCAATGGTACGGCTAAATGAATGTCAGAGCTGCAGGTGTTGGTGCTGAGATAGTGCAGCTGTGTTGAAGTTATAGGAATTTGGAAGATGTTGATGGTCTTTGTGGTGGTTGAATCTTGTGAGTGGAGTGAAACTGGTGGTGATTGTGTTGATTGATTGCGGGAGGAAATGGGTTGTTGCGGGTGACTCGGGGGTATGGCTTGAGTTGATCTCTGCAATGAAGGTGTTGAGTCTGCAATGAGAAGACTGGAAGTTGATCTTTGTGGTTGCAATGGTGGTGTTTTTGGGTGAGAAGCTACCAAAGAAGCTTAGATGTATGTTTAGGTTTCAGTCAAAATGGTGATAATGATAGTGTTGCAAATTTGGGAATGGATGTCTTGATGATGGCACTGAGTCGTGCATTGCAATATTGCATTTGTGTTGCGGTCGGTGATGGAGGAACCGAGGTTTAAAGCAAGAGATGGGAATGTATGATGAAGGAGCATTTGGTCTTGTGGCTGATTATTGGTGGTTGCAAGAAGCGAGAATGGGCGTGAGACTTGTGAGTTTAAGAGAAGCGATTTTGTGGATGATCTTTGTTGTGTGTCGACATGAGGTTATTGTTCTTGAGATGGGTGATTACAAGATTCGGATGGTGTTCTTCTTTGGTGATTAAGAAGGGTTTGGCTACAGAATTGAAGCCAAGAAAGAAACACAGAAGAGAGGTGATTGAAATGGTGATGTGGAGTTCATTTGTTGAGTTGTAAGAAGTGTGGGATATGCAACTGGGCCTGTGACTTGTAGGTTGTGATGAGTGTGATGCAAAGGGAATGTGAGAGCTGCAGAAATGGAGTTGCAGCTGTGAAGGATACATGGCCATGATGGCTGGATGCACAAGGATGGTGCATCACAAGTGCAGGCCTGTGCAAAATGGCTTTGGCCAAAACCAGTCAGGCTGAGTTAGACTTTGACTCAACTCACTCAGCCTCTGATTCATATGACTCGGGTCTGACCGAGTTGACCCGAGCTGACTCGTTGACCCGACCAAGAGTTGACCGTTGACCGGACTCGTTGACCGGTGACCAGAGTTGGACGTTTGCCGGTCACGCGGACCGTTTGCCGACTCACCCGAGACATTTTCCGACGACATAATTCCGCCGATTTCCGACGACGGATTTTGGACATAATTTTACATGGGTATTTTCCACACATGGGCTTGGTGGACCACTTGGAGATGGGTTTTGAGAAGACCTAAATTTGGAGTATCCTTATGGAATGGGAGAAGCATATATATAGAAAACTCTTTCTCTAAACCTAATATCTCCATGAGGGAGACTTCTACTTGTTTTCTAGGGTTTCACATGATAGTTCTTCTTTGCTTTCTATGATGATGATTTCCAAAAACACAAGTAACTAAGTTTTTATTATTGGTTGAAGATGTAGTTGGATTTTGCAACCAAGTTATGATTTTTATGAATTAGTTTTCTCTCAATATTATCGTTTGATTTCTACGGGTTATAATAATTGCATGATTGATGTATTGCAATATGATTGAATGTTTGTTTAGTTAAGTCTAGAATTGATTGAACTCACATCCATATCTATAGCTATTTTAGGGTTTTCATCAAGCGATAACCTTGAATACGAGTAGCATGATATGATTCTAGGTTGTAGTGATACATCCTCGTAGTCATATGTAGAAATTGACCTTTGTTCGAATTGTTTGCGCAATGTATTACAATTGCATTGATTAGCCTATTTCTGAAACTTAATGCTCCTAGGAATTGAACTTAATTAGCGCAAGGCGTTAGGTTATTCTTTAGGTAGAATTCACATACGCAGCTCTAATGTGTGTGTGATGAATTAGGAAATTTCCGGAGTATTCTTGCAATAAGGTATTCTATGGCTTTTGATGATAGCGAGATTAAATACGAATTATATTCATATATTCATAAACTTGTTTACAATTGAAGATGAAACCTTTATCCAATATTTTCACATCCTTGATTTGCGTGTTTACTTTTATTTGTTTTGCTTTTATTTATTTCCGTTTATAAAAATCAGAAAATCCTCGGTGTTTTATATAGGAAACCATAACATATTGACAACCAAGACCTCTCTGTGGGAACGATCCTTTCTTGCCCTTGCTTCATTATATATTTTGAGTAGTAAGAAAGTGTAATTTATATTTGTGTCGGCTGACAACCGGTCAAATTTTGGTTTTTGTTGCCAGGGAGGCAACGGTTGTTAATTGTTTTTGGTTTCTTATTTTGTTTTACTTTTTCTTATTCTTTGGTTTCTAACCGAAGTTTTGAGAATCTCGTTTGGTACCAATTTCTATGGACGGAGCATATTGGAGCAATCAATACGACTTTCAACCTCAACAACATGAAAACTATCACCCTTACGGGGAGTACAATCAAAATCAATCCTTTGGTTATGATCCATACTCCACGTACCCTTTTAGTTACTCT
Organism: Papaver armeniacum; assembly: GCA_023531295.1. Taxonomy (NCBI): domain Eukaryota; kingdom Viridiplantae; phylum Streptophyta; class Magnoliopsida; order Ranunculales; family Papaveraceae; genus Papaver; species Papaver armeniacum. The sequence continues at coordinate 17,441 of JAJJWW010000549.1, forward strand.
CATACATTCCAACCTTCTTACGGTGGGTATGTAAGTGAGCAACCACAAAGAGGGGATGATACTTGTGCTCCTATTAACTTTTCCTCTAGTTTGGTAGATGAAATGCAACAATTTATGGTCAGCATGGAGTCAATTCGTAGACAACTTGACATGGAACCATTTTCATCGACCGATTGTGCTCATAGTATGTATGGCCCAATTTCGATCGTAGTTATGATCATTCACCCATTCAAAGGGAATATAATTGGCCTAGCAATCTTTGAAGTAAGTAATTCTACTTTTTCTTTGTCGAATGAGCTTTACAAACAAATGGAACACTATATTCAGAATTTGGATGGATCACTCCAAGAGCTTCGAAGAGGTGTTTCCGACGTAAGAAAGGGCATTGATGAGTACAGGGAGGAAATGAATAATTATGTTGAAAAAGGCGAACCTTTGGGGACTTTCGTTGATAATTGTGTAGTGAACTCAACTCTTGATCGTAATAATGATCATTCACCTATTCAAAAGGATGAGTTAGAGATTAGCAACACTAAATTCAGCGACGAACAAGATTATGTTGACTATGATAGTGATGATTATTATGAAAATACATCGCTTAAACCAATTTATGGTGACATCCCCGAGGAGTGTACAATGAAGTCTTTTTGCGATCAAGGTGAAGTTGAAAAGGAATATGATGACACTAGTGTAGCTTACTCGAGCATTGATCTTTATAATGATCAAGAACCTATTCAAACGGTAGAGCTTGAGGATGATGCAAGAAGTGTTCTAAAGAAATTCCTTATGGACAATATTGCATCCGCAAAAGAGTATGTGCCTTACAACAAGGAGGAATATGTTGAGAATGAGACCGGTTTAACCAATATTGTGGAAGACCCAATTGAGCTTGCAAAGGTAATGATGATGTTTATGTCGACACTTTGGTTACGGCAGAAACGGACGAAGAATGGTTGCAAGGTTTGATAGAGGACCATGATATACAAGAGGTGAATAATTCACTTGAATTTTTCAAGGATGAAGAGGATTCCGTAATACAAGAGATTGTGCAAGGTTTATCTAACCCTTTGCCTATTGTTTCTTCTCCTTTACCTCTTATTGGTTTGAATGTATGTGCTTCGAGAATATTGTTGAATGACTTTGTTTCTCGTTTTCCGCCATTAGAGAAACTTGATTCTCATACTATGCGAGTTATGGAACAAGAAACCGTGGAAGTACCCGACTTCTATATTCTTTATACACTCCCAAGTGTGGACAAGAATAAGTGTGGGGGAAGCTTTTATCGGTTCATAACTTCACTTTTGCTTTATTGTACTAATATTTGTGTGAAGCTAGTGTTTCCAAAACAGGTTCTATGGAAGGATCCCCAACTTTTCAGGTTATTAGTATATGGGGAATGAATCTTGCAAGGATATAGTGGTGTGACTTTAAACCAAGCGCTACATGGGAGGCAACCCACCGGTTTTGTATTTCTTATCTTTTAATTTTTCTTTTCTTGTTTTTAGCTTTTTCTTTTCGCAAATTGTTAGGATTTCCCACCTTGACTTTCTTTGGACGATTCAATTTACATTGAGGACAATGTAAAGTTTAAGTGTGGGGGAGGGGTTAAGCATTTGCGTTGTAAATTTTTCAAATTTTTCAACTTTTGTGTAATTAGTGAATAAGAAAACTCCAACTTATGGTTAGTTTAGAGTCACATAGTATACATGTCGCTAAGATTACATCGAGAATCTCATAAGAGTGACTGAACTTAGAGATGACAGAGAACATGATCGGGTTTCTTAATTGTATGAGAGTTAAAGTTGGATTTAACCATGCGGTGGCAAATAAGGTGCAGAGACTGAATTCGGTATTAGAGTAGTGGTCCCCTATAGTGGAGACTACCCATGTTACATAATGTGAGGCACCGACCTTCAATTCTTTGTACTGTCTAAATTTGTGCTTTTAGAGTGTGTGTCACCGTACGTAAATTAAGGCGAGAATGGTGAGCTGTCCAACCTCCCACCATAGAAGCACTATTTTGATCTCTTGAGTGCTATTTTTATCAATCATGATGGTGACATCGAATTGCTAACTTACATACCACTTGTAATCTTGTTCGATTAGCACCATCCACCTTATCTCTCTCTACACCAACAGGTCCGTAGAAACACCATCATCATCAACAAGAGGAGCATCACAAATTCGAAGGAAAGTTGAACACGTTTGAGGTTTACAAGCAACGGTACAGAATTGAGCAGATTTCAGATTTAAGTAAAGCAACAAGACAAGAAGCAGAATTTTTATAAGTTGAAGACTATTGTACAAGAGCGAAGTTTATAAAGATGAGAGTTCGAGAAGTTTATGATATCAAGACATACAAGTTGTGAAGAATCAAGCGGTAAAGTACTTATACCATGGCCTTTGTATTTTATTTTATTTGTATTTTATTTTCTCGTGTCTCAAAAAAAAAAAAATTAAAAAAAAAAATTAAAAAAAAAAAAAAAATTAGAAGAAAAAAAAAGAGAAAAAAAAAAGATTAAAAAAAAAGAAAGAAAAAAAAAATTCATTGTATTATATTTTGGGTTTGTATAGTTCGTTTTTAGTTTTGTATTCATTCAATAAAGCCAATGAAAGAAGGAATATTTATAATGAAGTTTCAAGCACCAAGGAATTAGAGGAAAGAATCATATTGTCAAGATTCTACGAAGTTCAAGAGTTATCATCAAGAGTTGAAGACCGAAGACGAAGATGAAGACACCGATTGAAGACCGAAGACGTTTCTATGGATGCTGTGAGAGTGGTGCTAGCTGCACGCCGAACGGATAACGAGGTAAGTAAGCATATTCCCACCTTCGTTAAGTGGTTGATTTCCTTTCTTAGAGATCTTCTGAAAAATGGGTTTTCAAAAATTATAAAAGATGTGGGTTTTCAAAACATTCGGAGGGTTTTGCCTTCCTACCATTCAACGTGTCGCAGGATTTCTCTCTTCATTCCTACCTGGACACATGTGTGACCCATAAAAAGCTGTTTATTATTGAGAGCAATTTCATAAAACCCTTTCTTGTGAGGCAGAGTCGAGACTTTTGATCACTCCGAACCCGAATTTCTTTCGAGAAGGGATGGTTATTTCTCTCTCAACTTTTAAGAATGAGATTGTGTTCATTTATGTGTCTAACTTCTTATGACTAGTGTGCGAGAATCTCTATGTCTTCTTAAGCGCGTTGGATGCTATTATACGGAGAACTAGTAAGTTGGAAAAGTAGGTTTTGTGGGTATATCTCTAGTAAACCCTCACGAGACTATAACTCGTCCACTAGGGACACCTAGGGGTTTAAAGGCTTGTTATTTATGCTAAAAGTGATCGTAGCCTCGACGACACGGAGTTGTATGTATTCTCTTGATTTGTTTTGTTTGATTTGCTCGAGGACTAGCAAAGTCTAAGTGTGGGGGAATCTGATAGGTGTCTAAAACACCTAATTTACTATCTAGTAGTTACGCTTTCTTTGCTATTTTTCTTGTGAATTATGTACTTTACACGTGTTTTTGAGTTATTAGGTACTCTGGAGTCGCACGGAGGAAAAAAAGTGGAAATCATCCAATTTGAGCAAAAGGGCAAAATTATCATTTTATAAGCAGACACAAAAAGGAGTTGAGCCAAGGTTAAGGGGCAGCTTTATTTTGGAGAAGCACTAAAAACAGACCAGATGAGGTTAAGGGGCTGTAAATTGGTTACCCCTTATCAAGGTGACCTGGCATCGAATATAACCCACATCTATTCAACCCTAAATCGAGAAATCAATTCTCAGACGCATCTCAATCATTTTTCACCTGAACCAGAAAGAGATGTACACCAGCCATGAGAGATCGAGAGCATAAGCTGTTGAAGGAAATGGAGATCAAGAAGGGGTGAATCCGAGAGAGAGACGATGATGCTGAGAACAATTAGCTGCAGCAGTCTGAGATATTAATGGAAGATTGAAATTGAGAAATTGGAGGAGAAATCAGTGAGGAAATCCGGATCAAAAATGAGATTGGAGATTAAAATGGGTTTCAGTCGTTGATTAAGAGTTGGCAGCAAGATGGGTTCATGGAAGAAGAGACAAATGAATGATTTCAGGGTTTGTGAAATGAGAGAATGGATTAAATGGTGTTGTCAAAACACAAATTGAAGAAGGATGAGTCTGCTAAACAAAGAATCGAGAGATGGGTTACGATCTTGTGAAGAACATGTGAAGAATTAGATTTTGTTCTTCGCTATAGATCGAAGGAGTTGAAGATGGTAGAGAAATTGAAGAGTGTGTTGAATCCGAGGTGGATTTGTTGGTGGTTCGGGTAAGAAGGAGAAAAGGTCTAAGTGTATCTTTGGCTTACGGGATGAGTCAAGCAAAGCAATTCTTTGAGTCTTTGGCACTGGGAGTGTGATGCGAAGGATGGCTTGAGGCGTAATCTTGAGGTTGTAGCTCGGGTTGCGAGAGATGGCACGAATGGTGAAGACCCCAGGTGTAGGTGCGGGCGGAGAATGGAGGCGGCTTGAGGCAATGAGAAGTTGGAGGTGTTCGCAATGGTACAGCTAAATGAATGTTAGAGCTGCAGGTGTTGGTCTTTGAGATAGTGCAAGTTGTGTTGAAGTTATAGGAATTTGGAAGATGTTGATGGTCTTTGTGGTGGTTGAATCTTGTGAGTGGAGTGAAAACTGGTGGTGATTGTGTTGATTGATTGCGGGAGGAAATGGGTTGTTGCGTAGGTGACTCGGGGTATGGCTTGAGTTGATGCTGCAATAAAGGTGTTGAGATGCAATGAGAAGACTGGAAGTTGATGCTGTGGTTGCAATGGTGGTGTTTTTGGTGAGAAGCTACCAAAGAAGCTTAGATGTATGTTTAGGTTTGAGGTCAAAATGGTGATAATGATAGTGTTGCAGTGGGAATGGATGTCTTGATGATGGCTGAGTCTGTGCATTGCAATATTGCATTTGTGTTGCGATCGGTGATGGAGGAACCGAGGTTTAAAGCAAGAGATGGGAATGTATGATGAAGGAGCGGTGGTCTTGTAGGCGATTATTGGTGGTTGCAAGAAGCGAGAATGGGCGGCAGACTTGTGAGTTTAAGAGAAGCGAGTGTGGATGATCTCTTTGTGTGTCCGAGATGAGGTTATTGTTCTTGAGATGGGTGATTACAAGATTCGGATGGTGTTCTTGCTGGTGATTAAGAAGGGTTTGGCTACGTAATTGAAGCCAAGAAAGAAACATATAGAAGAGGTGATTGAAATGGTGATGTGGAGTTCATTTGTTGAGTCAGAAGAAGTGTGGGATATGCAAGCTGGGCTGTGACTTGTAGGTTGTGATGAGTGTGATGCAAAGGGAATGTGAGAGCTGCAGAAATGGAGTTGCAGCTGTGAAGGATACATGGCCATGATGGCTGGATGCACAAGGATGGTGCATCACAAGTGCAGGCCTGTGCAAAATGGCTTTGGCCAAAACCAGTCAGGCTGAGTTAGACTTTGACTCAACTCACTCAGCCTATGATTCATATGACTCGGGTCTGACCGAGTTGACCCGAGCTGACTCGTTGACCCGTTGACCGGGCGGACTTTGCCGGTCACCGGAACCGTTTGCCGGTCACCTGAGACGTTTTCCGACGACTGTTCCGGCCGATTTCCGGCCATAATCCCAGTTTTCCGGCGACGGATTTTGGACATAATTTTACATGGGTATTTTCCACACATGGGCTTGGTGGACCACTTGGAGATGGGTTTTGAGAAGACCTAAATTTGGAGTATCCTTATGGAATGGGAGAAGCATATATATAGAAAACTCTTTCTCTAAACCTAATATCTCCATGAGGGAGACTTCTACTTGTTTTCTAGGGTTTCACATGATAGTTCTTCTTTGCTTTCTATGATGATGATTTCCAAAAACACAAGTAACTAAGTTTTTATTATTGGTTGAAGATGTAGTTGGATTTTGCAACCAAGTTATGATTTTTATGAATTAGTTTTCTCTCAATATTATCGTTTGATTTCTACGGGTTATAATAATTGCATGATTGATGTATTGCAATATGATTGAATGTTTGTTTAGTTAAGTCTAGCATTGATTGAACTCACATCCATATCTATAGCTATTTTAGGGTTTTCATCAAGCGATAACCTTGAATACGAGTAGCATGATATGATTCTAGGTTGTAGTGATACATCCTCGTAGTCATATGTAGAAATTGACCTTTGTTCGAATTGTTTTTGCGCAATGTATTACAATTGCATTGATTAGCCTATTTCGAAACTTAATGCTCCTAGGAATTGAACTTAATTAGCGCAAGGCGTTAGGTTATTCTTTAGGTAGAATTCACATACGCAGCTCTAATGTGTGTGTGATGAATTAGGAAATTTCCGGAGTATTCTTGCAATAATGTATTCTATGGCTTTTGATGATAGCGAGATTAAATACGAATTCTATTCATATATTCATAAACTTGTTTACAATTGAAGATGAAACCTTTATCCAATATTTTCACATCCTTGATTTGCGTGTTTACTTTTATTTGTTTTGCTTTTATTTATTTCCGTTTATAAAAATCAGAAAATCCTCGGTGTTTTATATAGGAAACCATAACATATTGACAACCAAGACCTCTCTATGGGAACGATCCTTTCTTGCCCTTGCTTCATTATATATTTTGAGTAGTAAGAAAGTGTAATTTATATTTGTGTCGGCTGACAACCGGTCAGATAACTGTATGTTTTTAGGATAGGAATGCAGAGCTTTTTCTAGAGACGGGAGTCTCTTGATAAGCAACTTTAGGGTCCAAAGACAAAAGAACGGAAAAAAGAAGCAATTTCTGATAACTGGTCATCTTTTGGTGTTATAGAGATTTACCAAAAGTCGCGACATTGATTTGCGTCAACGGCAATAACTGGGATTTTATTGCTTCTTTTTCCTCATGGGGGAAAAATCTGGTTAAGTTTACATCAGATAACCAGGATTACTCAGATTGGATTGGATTGGATTAGGATTGAACTCAAGTCAGTTACTCACGGGCTCGGATCGCCTGTCCCCCTTCTCTATATCCCCCCATGTCCCACCAATTACAAGGTAACACGTGTAAATAAAACAACCACCTAATTAACGCCGTTATCAGTGGTGTTAGGTATTATAGCATTTAACTGGTTCATCTTCTTCCTTACTTTTCGTCTCTCTCTTTTTTTTTTTTTTTTTTTTTTCCTGATATAAGTTGGATTGGTCATTGCGAAGATAAAAGAGATTTTAAGATGTTTTTTATTTTCTTTGATTATCAGAAAATTGTAGAGATTCTCAAGATTTAGGAAAAAAATAACACTTCACTAATATGATAGAGTTTAACCTTTAATCAGAATACCCAATTCATATTGATTGGGTCTTTGTATAGTAACTATTAAATCCCTGATCATAAATAGAGTTTCAAAGATAAAAGAAGATCGTACAATGAAGGAAGCGAAATAAGTGGTAGTACTGTGGTACTAATATAATAAACTTGGCCAAGTAGGACTGTAAGACGGTAACAAATATACAAGATTATTGATCGTACGTATGTAGACTAATATGCAATTACGATAAGACCTAATGTGGGAAAGAAAGAGCGATAAGAAATTGTAGAACTGGTTTCGGCAAGAGCGGAGGGTCAATGGCAACAACTCTGAAAGAACAATATTAATCAAAATCAAATTCAAAACGGTGAATCACAGAGATAAATAATGGTCATGGAGGAACCACTATCCTTTGTCAGTAATATCTTTGAGACTGGATGTTCAAATATATATTTTCATACCTTCTTCGCCATTGCTAATCAAAATCAATCAATAGATTGGAAAATAAGTTATAATTAAAATACTTTAGATAACATTCCATTTTTAAAAGATAACAGCGTTAATTTGGTGAGGATTCTGAGGACAGATGTTGAATTATGATTGGTGGGACACGAAGGGATAGGGAAACCAGGGACAGGGGATTCGGAGCCGTTACTCAGAGTGGTTTACAGTATTTGTATTCTCACACATCACAAGGCATTGTTTCAGATTCGGTTTGGAGGCAGTGTTAGACATACCTCCAATGCTAGGTCAAGGTCATCTTATGTGGAGGTTTTATTATCATTTTTTTAAACAAAAAGTCTAAATACACCGAGCAAAAGGGACCGAGCAGCGCACCGTGTGAGTAGAGGGGTGGGGCCCACTTATGCCCACCCCTATCCCAATGCAGAGAAGTGGCATTGAGGCCGTCCAATCCTCTCTCGATGTACACTTCGAAGTGTATGTAGCAAAGCTGTTTTTTTAAAGACAAAAGATAATACTAATTAAAGATTAAAAAAACTTCACATAAAGGTCATCTCCAATCTCCAAGGTCTTATCTAACAAGTTTTGTTTAATTTGGAAACAAATGATCATGTAGACTTAAAACCCAAAATGATAGAGAAAGTATAATCTAGACTTTCTTCTTTAGCCTCACTTAGCCATGACATCACTTTTTGTCACCTTCACCTTTACATTGGAGATGAAAAAATTTGGTGGAAAAGATCTTAAATCTGTATGTCATACAATTTTAACCTGGCTAGATCGGGGTATACCTAATGAGACAAAATATGATCATTTTGAAGTAAAATACAAAACCCCTTAGCCACGTATTTTTAAAAATGGCTAAAATGCCCTTGTTTAATTAGCACAAATAAACTTGTTTAAATTAAGTAATTTAGATAGTTTAATTTTGTTGGATTGAACTCATGGATTTTGACGGAAGATTTTTGAGAAAAAATTTTTTGTTTTGAGAATTTTTATGTAACGGAAATGAAACCACACTAGCCAAACAATTCTAAAAAGGGGATTGCGCGGCTGCTTAAAGGTCTCATTTTCCAAATTACAGAAGAAATCAACACTTTCAGAAATAACTTTATGAAAAGTCGGCATGCTCGATCAAACTAGAAGATAACGACTTTCCCTAACCGGCAAGGTATTAATTCCATAACTTTCCCACTACTCTTCAGTCGTCAAGGTCGAAAATGCCCGAACACTAACGACTAGAATCTTACATACACAGAGAAATGTTGATTTTAGCTATCATTAGTCGTCATGGTCGCTATTGCACAAAGAGACGACCAACACTAAGTCGTCAAGGTAGTTTCCCCAACCATGCAGACTAATAGCTAAAGTGTACACAGAGAAATTGTTTTATGCTAGCTATTGGTCGGCAAGATTCAAGTTTTCAAAACACGATGACCTTAATTACTATAACACTAGTCAAAAAAGTGTAAATATGAATACCATGATGATAGGTGTAGAATACACCTTATTTACTATCTATTGTTTATGCTTTCTTTGCTATTTTTCTTGTAAATGATGTATTTTACGCGTGTTTTTGAGTTATTAAATACTCTGGAGTCGCACGGAGCAAAATAAGAAGAAATCATCCTAATTTAAGCCAAAAGGGACAAATGGTCATTTCACATGCAAGTACTAGTGGAAGTCGATCCAAGGTTAAGGGAAAACTCTATTTGAAGGAATACTAAATATAAACCGGCCAAGGTTAAGGGGGTTGCCATCTGGGTGACCTCAACCACAGTGGACGAGTAAAACTATAAATATGGTCCAGAAACCAGACACAGTCGAACGGACTAAAGATTAAAATCTGGACTAAAACCAAATCTCAGAGTATATTTTGTCTCAAACCCAGACCAAAACCAAATATAGTCGAGCGAAGTTATAAAGTTCGTTTGTTAATTGGCGAAGTTATAAAGTGTGTTTCATGTGAAGCGGATGTATATCCCTCGTGCCATGATGAGGCGTATATATAAATTATGCTTCGTTCGAGCATTGGTATAATGTACGCCTGTTCGGGTGTTGCTAAAATATACGCCTCATGTCAGGCGGGGATTACAGGTTCGTCCCATCAGGCGAACAAAATACATACACCCATTCCAGCCATAACTTGACCAGAGACATGTAAACTGCAATCCATTCAAACCCTGTAATACTCAGCTGAGAACATCACAAAACCATAAAAATTCGAATCCATCTCAAACACAACACTCCACCCCTGTCAATTGTATCACTGACTTTCTATCAAACCAAATACCACCAGCTTAATCTCATTGTTGATACTGAATTCTTCTCCTAACCCTTGAAAGATGATCACACAAAGTCCATGGCAAAGTTGGCATTGGCTCAGGATTTATGTCAAACACATTGTGTGTAGTTCAACTGCTGGCCTTTGATGTCTCCTCTTGGCTCCATTTCTTCCCAAATTCGAGTTCCCTGTAAAGCATAACACAAACCAGAGCTTCATTCAATGTAAACTTCTCAATCACCATTGTAATCCCCCACCAATCATCACAATTTACTGCTACGATCAATAGCAACAACATCTCTTGGACATAGAAAGGGGAGGAAGAAATAATTTTTCTTTGAATTCAAAAAAACAACCCAGAATTATGTAACTCGAGTAACCCAACTTCCATGTTCATCTCGAGCTTCTATATCTTCAGCACAGCCATCAAAAACTCATCTAATCAACAACTTTAGATCCCCTTTCCTTGCTAGTCTTATCTCACAATTTCACCCAAATTCCATTCATATCATGTCAGCTCCACTTCCTTGCTTCTATGTATGATATAAGGACCTCGACCCTTGCTGAACAACCACAAGATTCATGGTTTTACTGACGGCAGACTTGCTTCTTGAAATGGCCACAAACGTAGCGAACTACGGCAACGGTAGCTCTTCTTCTCTGCTCGTTAATTTGGTTCCGCGTGTGAAAGAGAGGCGAACTTATCATGTATGCCTGAGCCCAGGCTCACTGTGGATGGGAAAAAATGGTTCACTGGTTTTTTTAGGAAAGTGAAGAGTCGAGCGTGTTGTCGAGACTCCTCGAACCGATCAAACTGCTCAACCTCACACAGATGCACCACTGCAAAGGGGGTGCTTAGATTCGAGAAATCAATCTGTAGGACTCCGGCCTAAACCAAGTCAATGGCCATTCCAGAGTCAATTCAGTCGCAAAGAGGGAGATGGGTTGATCTGTAGGAGGGAAGCTGAGAATTGTGTGGGATCAGTGATGATCAAGGATTGTGGGTGTGTTGAATGTTTCTGCAATAATTGGTGAACTGTTGAGTTCGAATAAGTTCTGATGGATTGATGAATTCTTGAGAGTAGTTACTCGAGAAATTCTGTGTAGACCCAAAAAAACGTTGTCCTCCATCATGGATTCAGAAACTTATTTATATTGTCAGAGTTGTGAACACCTTGATCCCTGTAAGTGTGACGGTTTCATGAGTGGAGGAGTGGGCAAATGGAAGATCGTGATAAAGTCAGTTCCATGTCGTTTGGAGACTTGACGGATCGTGCACCCACTACTTTTCTAACTCCTTCAACCGTTGACACAACTTACGCACATTTCTCGTCGTGGATGAATCCACGTGCTGTGGGCCGCCAGACCAAAACCCTAGTTGTTATCCCCCAATTAGACGTGATTGATGTCTCATGAATCATGGAGTCTGTATGACAGACGTGTATTTAATTTGTCAGTTGTTGACTGATTAGGCAATGAGACTAGGTTTTGTTGAATCGAGCATGTTTGGCAAATGCTCATCGATTCATGAATGTTAACGTTGCGCAAATATTGTAAATTTGACGAGTTGTTGAATATTGATGAGTTACTGAATATTTGTGGATTATTCGATCAATTGAGCAAGTATTGCTTGATTCGATGAAATACTGATAAGTTACTGAATATTGATAGTTGGGTCAATATTCGAGCAACTGATCAAGTATTGCTCAATTCGACGAATTATTGAATATTAAGAATTAGACGTGCAATTGAGCAAGTATTGCTCAATTCGACAAATTACTAATAAATTAAGAATTTGACATGCAATTGAGCAAGTATTTCTCAATTCGACAAATTACTGATAAATTACTAAATATTGATAGCTAGATCAATATTTGAGCAACTGAGCAAGTATTGCTCAATTCGACGAATTATTTATGGGTGGCGGGACCCAACTAAAATATTGGTAGATTACCGAATATTATATAATTAATCTGCGTGGATCAACATAAGTTTATTTGGTGTTTGAACTTGCTCAGAATAATGATTTGTTGAGCGTTTGTTCAAAAACCCTAATTTTTGACAAATTGCTCATTAGTCGACGAATTGCTGAAAATAGGTCATGATCAAAGGAGGGACCTACCACATGAGACCATGGACGTCCATGTGATGCCCAATCTCTCGATTGAGCGTGCACCAGGGTTCTCAGTTAGAGAGTTGGTGAAGGAATGATGATTAAATGCCGATTTCATCATTTATTGAATTACTGCTGGGTTCAACATTAGGAAAAAACCTAAGTATGAAAGATGGGGGACCGAACAAGAGAGCATGGGGCCGACTCTTGGTGGTCACGGGACTAGATGTTGTCTGTTTGAGCAATCCCCAGGTTGGTTGGAGAGAGTTTGGGCCCAATATGAGCGATTGCGCAAATTAGGTCAAAAGTGTGAAAACGTGTGGGACTGTCTTTGTGCAAGCCCTAGGAATGACCTTGGTCGGTCATTAAGACATGCACGTGTTTCCGTGGTGTCCATGTCTCCGTACTGAGAGTTTCAATATTTTCTGACGTGCGTTCGAGCAACATTGTGAATTTTCAGAAGAGTTTCATCTTCACTGAAATTCTTGATTTTTGTTGGAATGAGCATGTATGCTCAATTAATCAATATTTTGTAAATATTAAAATAAGAGTATTTTAATATTCAAAATTTCCGTGAGAGGCTAGCTGGTCATGTGACCACGTTGGCTTTTGAATTTTCATGATTTGAGCAATATTCGAGAAATTATGAAGAAATAATGATTTTTGCTCAAACCAAGGAGTTTCATGAATTTGAGGAAAATAATAATTATAAAATACTAGGGATTGAAGGGTGTGGGACCGGCCACGGCTAGGGAATGGCCGGACGGCTATGTTGCCCGGTCCCGCACTCCTTTCCTTATTTTATAATATTATTTTCATGAATCCGTGATGTTATGGAGAATCCATGAGTTTTTTGTTGAAACGGAGGAGTTTCATGAGTTTAGGGAATAATAGTTATAAAAAGCTAGGGATTGTGAGGTATGAGACCGGCCACGGCTAAGGCATGGCCGTCCGGCTATGTTGCCCGGTGTTGATGGTGGATTTTCGTTTAAGGTTAAATTTGTTAAAACCAGAAAAATCATGCGCTGACATCTTGTAAAAGATAAAGCCATTTATAAGTGTTGGATACTCCCTCACTTAATTCACCAAGAATGGAGCATGTAGCTGTTGATGGTGGTTTTTAGACAAGGGGTAAAATCGTAAAACCCCATGACCTAGTGTTACCCGCAACACATTAACTAAGAGCATTTAACTCAGGTGTAAACAATTAATGGGGGTATTTTTTAAAAATACCAGATTAGGGTTTTCAACACAGAACCCTAATTCCAAAACCAAGCCGCACCCTGCGCACCATGGCAATAATGCCAAACCAAGCCGCATACTGCGCACCATGGCAACAATGCCAAACCAAGCCGCATACTGCGCACCATGGCAACAATGCCAAACCAAGCCGCACCCTGCGCACCATGGCAACAATGCCAAACCAAGCCGCACCTTGCGCACCATGGCAACAATGCCAAACCAAGCCGCATACTGCGCACCATGGCAACAATGCCAAACCAAGCCGCACCCTGCGCACCATGGAACAATGCCAAACCAAGCCGCACCCTGCGCACCATGGCAACAAGGCCATATTTCCAAGCCGCTATGCCTTTGGCCCACGCCAAATATAGCGCCCTAGGCTTGCAAGACTTGCAACTAGGTCAACATGGCCGTACGTGCCATTGGCGCATGCCGACACGTATCGCAGGCCATATTTCCAAGCCGCTATGCCTTTGGCCCACGCCAAATATAGCGCCCTAGGCTTGCAAGACTTGCAACTAGGTCAACATGGCCGTACGTGCCATTGGCGCATGCCGACACGTATCATGAGCCATATTTCCAAGCCGCTATGCCTTTGGCCCACGCCAAATATAGCGCCCTAGGCTTGCAAGACTTGCAACTAGGTCAACGTGGCCGTACGTGCCATTGGCACATGCCAACACGTATCGCATGCCATATTTCCAAGCCGCTATGCCTTTGGCCCACGCCAAGTATAGCGCCCTAGGCTTGCAAGACTTGCAACTAGGTCAACATGGCCGTACGTGCCATTGGCACATGCCAACACGTATCGCAGGCCATATTTCCAAGCCGTTATGCCTTTGGCCCACGCCAAATATAGCGCCCTAGGCTTGCAAGACTTGCAACTAGGTCAACATGGCCCTACGTGCCATTGTCACATGCCAACACGTATCGCAGGCCATATTTCCAAGCCGCTATACCTTTGGCCCACGCCAAATATAGCGCCCTAGGCTTGCAAGACTTGCAACTAGGTCAACATGGCCGTACGTGCCATTGGCACATGCCAACACGTATCGCAGCCATATTTCCAAGCCGCTATGCCTTTGGCCCACGCCAAATATAGCGCCCTAGGCTTGCAAGACTTGCAACTAGGTCAACGTGGCCATACGTGCCATTGGCACATGCCAACACGTATCGCAGCCATATTTCCAAGCCGCTATGCCTTTGGCCCGCGCCAAATATAGCGCCCTAGGCTTGCAAGACTTGCAACCAGGTCAACATGGCCGTACGTGCCATTGGCACATGCCAACACGTATCGTGAGGCCATATTTCCAAGCCGCTATGCCTTTAGCCCACGCCAAATATGGCGCCCTAAGCTTGCAAGACTTGCAACTAGGTCAACGTGGCCGTACGTACCATTGGCACATGCCAACACGTATCGCATGCCATATTTCCAAGCCGCTATGCCTTTGGCCCGCGCCAAATATAGCGCCCTAGGCTTGCAAGAGTTGCAACTAGGTCAACATGGCCGTACGTGCCATTGGCACATGCCAACACGTATCGCAGGCCATATTTCCAAGCCGTTATGCCTTTGGCCCACGCCAAATATAGCGCCCTAGGCTTGCAAGACTTGCAACTAGGTCAACGTGGCCGTACGTGCCATTGGCACATGCCAACACGTATCGCAGGCCATATTTCCAAGCCGCTATGCCTTTGGCCCGCGCCAAATATAGCGCCCTAGGATTGCAAGACTTGCAACTTGGTCAACATGGCCGTACGTGCCATTGGCACATGCCAACACGTATCGCAGCCATATTTCCAAGCCGCTATGCCTTTGGCCCACGCCAAATATAGCGCCCTAGGCTTGCAAGACTTGCAACTAGGTCAACGTGGCCGTACGTGCCATTGGCACATGCCAACACGTATCGCAGCCATATTTCCAAGCCGCTATGCCTTTGGCCCACGCCAAATATAGCGCCCTAGGCTTGCAAGATTTGTAACTAGGTCAACATGGCCGCACGTGCCATTGGCACATGCCCAATGGCACGTATTTCCAAGCCGCCATGCCTTTGGACCTAGCGCCCTAAGTCTTGCAAAGGTCCTACGTGCCATTGGCACATGCCAACATATCGCAGGCCATTCCAAGCCGCTATGCCTTTGGCCCACGCCAAATATAGCGCCCTACGCTTGCAAGACTTGCAACTAGGTCAACATGGCCGTACGTGCCATTGGCACATGCCAACACGTATCGCAGGCCATATTTCCAAGCCGCTATGCCTTTGGCCCGCGCCAAATATAGCGCCATAGGCTTGCAAGACTTGCAACTAGGTCAACATGGCCGTACATGCCATTGGCACATGCCAAACACACACGCTGGTAGCCTAACTTGCAAACCATGCAACCTACCACCAAGGCATTCCGCACATGCCGTTGGCACATGCCACACACGCCACTAGCAGCTTTGACATTACCACTTACGCTCGAGGTGCAACTCGCAACGAAGGCATTCCGCACATGCCACATGCGTCCCTAGCAGCACCACTTGCACGCAAAATGCAACCAACACTCGAGACATCAACACAAACTGGGGGATGCTTTCTAGGGTTTTGGTTTGGCGGTCACAGCATGCAGCGTACACTACGCTCACATTAAGAAAGCGTGAAAAGGAATAAAGCGGTCAAATAAAAGAGGAAATAATGGTGAAAACGTTTTCACCCATTAACACCATGCGGTTACCACCTCCTCCCATTATTTCACCCTTTACTCTCTTCCTTCATGAGGTCAGGGTACGTTTCAAATCTCGACTTGTATAAATAGGTCTTACCTATTTCCACCAGACAACAAGTCTCGGTCGGGAGGAAAATACTACACTCTCGTAAAGGCAACTTTGCAAGCTCTCCCAAAAGCTTCTACCTCTTGCAAGCTCCCAAGCTTTCACTTTTCGATACAAGTCGAGATACTACTCTCCTGCACTATTCTCGCCTCAACACCTTTCTTTGCTTCCCTCCCCAAATCAACCCTTCTCCTCCACTTTGTGACCGAAGCAAGTCCGGAACAGCCATTTCTTGGTTTAGGCCGGACTTGTACAGATTGATCTCTCGAATCTATAAAGTGCTCATAAATAAAAAGCACATTTGTTTAGGGTTTGAACCAGTTTCTCACTCACCTACCGAATTTACCGAAATCGGCAGAAACGATTTTTACCCATAAACAATTGGCGACCACGGCGGGAGGATTGATCTATCGGCTACAATACCAACTCCAACTCCCGATTTCATTTTCCGAACGTCAAATCCCAACATGGTGGAACTCAGATCTGGAGCGGCTGCCGAGAACATCAGCGCAGAACGCATCCCTGATGTTGGCGTCTCTCCCCATAACGTTGTTACTTCACCAGCTGACAACAGCAACATCGAATGCACTCCCTTAAGTGTAACACCGCCTATCACCAGGGCCAGAGCCGCTGCCTCCTCTAGCGTCTCTGCACAACCCTCTAATCACGGCAACGAGAATATCTCTTCAGGTGTCACGCCCCCAGTCACCAGAGCTAGGGCCGCCACCACGACCCCGAATGCTTCTTCCAGCATGGCGCCTCCGACAACTAAGGTTCCAATTACCCCGCCGACGGGACGAGAGACCGGAGGGACCAGAGAAGTCGCCTTACGTCACCATCGCCGATTTGATGGAACGACAGGAGACGCTCGCGAGCCCAGACAGGACATGGTTTCAACACAAAAGGAGGTGCTCACCTTTCTCAAAACCCTGACAGAGCGACTACCCCGTGAGTCGCATCCTCCGAAGATGCCTAGAAGCATCTCCAACAACCCCGACGCCGGCACCTCGGCAGAGGCACGCCTCCACGGATGAAGAAACTCGCACTAGAGTCCCGTTGGAGAGAAATCAACCACCCAACTTCGTCACGAGAGAAGATTTGGAACAACTCCGACGCGACCGAATCAAGCATGATGAGTTGGATGTACATCATCACCAACCCCCTTACCCATCCGAAATACAGAGAATCCCTCTCCCAAGGGGGGTACTCTTCTCCTCAATTTACCCTGTACGATGGTACCGGAAATGCACGCGAACATGTTTCTCGTTTCCTGGAATCCTTGGGTGAACATGAATATAATCACGTTCTTCGTTTAAGGGAATTTTCAAAATCACTTACCGGAAGGGCGTATACATGGTACTGTGACATCCCACCGAACAAAGCATTCCCAACCGGAGTAGCATGGTCACGCGTTTTACAGGAAGTACTTCTTCGTGTCCGAACAAGTTACCTTTTCGGACCTCGGGAGAATGTACCCGGTGGGATAACGAACATCCGAATGATTTCGTCAAAAGGTTCGTGGTTCAAGCACTCGATTGTCACGACCCAAACGTGACCGAGCAACAATTGGTAAACGCATGCATCAATGGTATGGTCCCAATATACCGCGCCTGCTAGAAAACTTGCGTATCCAAACGTTCTCCGAACTCCATGAGGCCGCCGGACGATCTGCCGCAACAACAAAGACCAAAGATTACTTGGAAAGGACTAGGCCAACTCGGAATCAAGACGCGCGTGAAACTCGCGGGAGTAGACGCCTCATCAGCAAACAATTTAATGCCGGCTCATCCTCCGTGAACATAGTGAACGAAAGAGGAAAAAGGAAAGCCGCAACTACGAGCCACCACCAAACGTGAAGCGCGCCGCAGACAACGGGAACCCTCACGACGGAAGATCGTCGCTAAAACTCCCGTGCAGCATCGCGAGACCGAAGGAAATACCCTTGATTTCCCATTCCCCATCGAGGAGGTGATTGACCTCTTGGAAGCCTGGGTTCAAGATGATGTCATCAGATTGCCGCCGCTCAGACGTCCGCCAACTGAAGCTGAGATGGCGAACCCCAAGTCTTGTCATTATCACGAGTTCGTTCACCACCCGACTAGCGATTGCAACATGGACTAAAGCATATTTTCAAAGAAAGGATAGAAGCGGGGAGAACTCCAACTAGGAGACGAAAGAGTGCATCGAGACCCACTCCCCATAAGAAATCAAGTGGGTCCTCTCGGGAATTCCGTGCACGAGACTGTGCAATCCATGATGCAACATATATGCGAAATTCTCTATCTTTCCAAGGTGCAACGACAAGATATTTTCGCAGCTCTCAATCGTGTTGTGTCCGGCAAACGGCTTTTTCTCTCCTCGGCACCCACGCCAGGGGCCCAAGCTCTCCAAACGGGCGGAACCAAAAAGGAGAACTGGGGACTGCTAACCACGTCCCGTTTAAGAGGTAACGAATTCGACGACACGCTCATCGATACGACCTCCTACCACAACATCATTACTTTCAAGACACTAAAGGCAGCAGGATTTACAAAACAAGACGCTACCTATTCCCCGTCCGTAATTAAGAACTTGGGAGGAGAAGTTTTGAACGCACATGGCTACATCAACTTAGAGATCGAGATGGGAGATGCTGTAACGCATAGCAAGTTCCACATTGTCAAAGAACTAGATCATGACATGATTTTGGGACGCTTATGGGCGCTCGACAACAAAGCGAAACTGGACGTACACCCTCTGCCGACATCCACGCCCGAAGGGATTCCCAACAAATCGACCCACGGGTTATTGCATCAACGAGCTATTGAAGGAACCCAAGCATCCGGAGAGGACCTGTTGGCGCTAGCCCATGATTTTCAAATGCAAGTAAGTATGACCGAGCAACCTTTTCTGCAACCGGCCTTTTCTTCCCCCATTCTGTCATGGGGACTCGGCGCAACAACCGGCACGAACGCTGTCAAAAAATGTGAATGGGGAGCTGGACCATTCGAACACTTCGCAAGAAGCTTGGAAGCTTCTAGCGAAACCAACGAATCCAAGACTCAAATGGTTACACGACGTCTGAACCCGTTTTCAATCGGAGATATAGTGGTTAAGGAAAGCTCGTTTCAAGTTGGGAGGATGACAGTAAAGATGGATTTGCCCGAGGAAGGTGAAGGCGAGGCTGCACTGTGCACAGTTGCGGATACCCTCTTGGGAGGATATTGCAAGCTCATCAATACCGACACACCGAAGGCGTGATAGTTCACTCGCGATGGCTCAAGGAATCCAATCCCTAAATGTTGTACTTCCCAATCACTCCCCTTTTAGTACTTCCTTTAAATCATTCCTCTTAATAGCTGTACTTCCCCAGGATGAATACACCATTTGTATTTTTCCCTAGAGATCTCCCCTTTTGTCAAAAAAAAAATAAAAATAAAAAAAAATAAATATATCTCTTCCCGAGCGAATCCTTCAGATATTGGGAAAATACATCAGAAGAACCCAGAAAACCATTGCAGAGCCATCATACCACAACCCCTTTCAAAAATATATATATATGAAACAAAAGGTTTACTGATGAAGAAGAAGGGAAAGATGTGTTTTAAAAAAAAAAACATCGTGGGAACTAAGCGACTAACGAGAAAAACAAAAGGAGGAACTAGCCCTCGAAGGATGGAGCGCAAGTCCCTTCAGGCAAAGCTATCTTCAAGCATTTCCCCCAGCAATCCTTCGGGCAACAAAGGTTCCATTCAGCGGTTTTAGTAGCGGCAACCTCAACATCCCATCCCGAAGCAGCCACAGCAGCAGCAGTGTCCTCCCCGACAACTATTCCAGCATACGCCACCATGACCCCTCCGGTATCATCAATAACACCTTTGACATCAACTTCAAAGGCTGTCTCGCTTCTATCATGTACTCCTTCGAAAGTTTTCTCATCGACACTTCGAAGGAAGTTTTTTGATTCATTCGCATCAAAATCAAGAATCATGGCGTTCTCCTCCGCATCCACTGAACCCAAGAGAGTCCGAACATGCACCTGTTCTTCGTGAGGATAGATGGAAGGGAGGTCCTTAATAATTTCGTTAGCTTCACGGAACAAAGATTCAACCCCAACCAATACCTCCTCAAGAGAAGAAGATCGATCTCCACCGATTCTGAAATCCTTTTCCAAAAAGTTAAAGGCACGGCCATCTCTGGAAGATCCCTTCATACACTGCAAGAAATGGAAAGATGATCAAGTTCCATCCTGTCTATACACATATAAAAAGAGGACAGCGTGAACAAAAAAAGAAGAAGAAGAAAACGCACCGGCAAAGCAAAGGAAAAGGGGAATCAACAGGAAGAACCCCTTCTCAAACAAGGGAGACGATACATTCGCGTTGGGTATGAATACGGAACCTTAAAAAGGAAAGGGAGCAATGAAAGACATAATGCTTCCAGATTTTTTGGCATGGATGATGCCCCAATGGAAGCCGCACGTGAAGGAAAGCAAAATAAGGAAACTTTGCTGTCTGAAGAAACGTCTGCTCCCTCTTTATTTACATAAGTCACGCCTGCAAGCACGGCTTCCAAGTTGCACCGGCCCCACCAATTGCGCCGACCTCCCAATGACCGCCCAAGTCACGCCTGCAAGCACGCAAGACTTCTACACTTTGCGCCGGTCCCACCCAGCCTAGCACACTCGGCCTTCCCAACTCATGCCAACTTCCCAACGTCGCCCAAGCTGCAAGGCCCCACCAATTGTGCCGACCTCCCGATTTGTGCAAAACTACCGGAGGCAAGGATTCCAAACCCTATTTATAAAAGGTCGGACAAGCCTCCTTCAATTTTCCATACGTTTTCTTTGTTAATAGTTTGTCACCATCTTATGCTTACCTCGCAACAAAGCCCCTGTTCCAAGCTAGCGGGGACTTAATGTTGATGGTGGTTTTTAGACAAGGGGTAAAATCGTAAAACCCCATGACCTAGTGTTACCCTGCAACACATTAACTAAGAGCATTTAACTTTCTGTGTAAACAATTAATGGGGGTATTTTTCAAAATACCAGATTAGGGTTTTCAAATACAGAACCCTAATTCCAAAACCAAGCCGCACCACGCGCACCATGGCAACAATGCCAAACCAAGCCGCATCTTTGCGCACCATGGCAACAATGCCAAACCAAGCCGCATCACTGCGCACCATGGCAACAATGCCAAACCAAGCCGCATACTGCGAACCATGGCAACAATGCCAAACCAAGCCGCACCCTGCGCACCATGGCAACAATGCCAAACCAAGCCGCACCTTGCGCACCATGGCAACAATGCCAAACCAAGCCGCATACTGCGCACCATGGCAACAATGCCAAACCAAGCCGCACCCTGCGCACCATGGCAACAATGCCAAACCAAGCCGCACCCCCGCGCACCATGGCAACAAGGCCATATTTCCAAGCCGCTATGCCTTTGGCCCACGCCAAATATAGCGCCCTAGGCTTGCAAGACTTGCAACTAGGTCAACATGGCCGTACGTGCCATTGGCGCATGCCGACACGTATCGCAGGCCATATTTCCAAGCCGCTATGCCTTTGGCCCACGCCAAATATAGCGCCCTAGGCTTGCAAGACTTGCAACTAGGTCAACATGTCCGTACGTGCCATTGGCGCATGCCGACACGTATCGCAGGCCATATTTCCAAGCCGCTATGCCTTTGGCCCACGCCAAATATAGCGCCCTAGGCTTGCAAGACTTGCAACTAGGTCAACGTGGCCGTACGTGCCATTGGCACATGCCAACACGTATCGCAGGCCATATTTCCAAGCCGCTATGCCTTTGGCCCACGCCAAGTATAGCGCCCTAGGCTTGCAAGACTTGCAACTAGGTCAACATGGCCGTACGTGCCATTGGCACATGCCACCACGTATCGCAGGCCATATTTCCAAGCCGCTATGCCTTTGGCCCACGCCAAATATAGCGCCCTAGGCTTGCAAGACTTGCAACTAGGTCAACATGGCCGTACGTGCCATTGGCACATGCCAACACGTATCGCAGGCCATATTTCTAAGCCGCTATACCTTTGGCCCACGCCAAATATAGCGCCCTAGGATTGCAAGACTTGCAACTAGGTCAACGTGGCCGTACGTGCCATTGGCACATGCCAACACGTATCGCAGGCCATATTTCCAAGCCGCTATGCCTTTGGCCCACGCCAAATATAGCGCCCTAGGCTTGCAAGACTTGCAACTAGGTCAACGTGGCCGTACGTGCCATTGGCACATGCCAACACGTATCGCAGGCCATATTTCCAAGCCGCTATGCCTTTGGCCCGCGCCAAATATAGCGCCCTAGGCTTGCAAGACTTGCAACTAGGTCAACATGGCCGCACGTGCCATTGGCACATGCCAACACGTATCATGAGCCATATTTCCAAGCCGCTATGCCTTTGGCCCACGCCAAATATAGCGCCCTAGGCTTGCAAGACTTGCAACTAGGTCAACGTGGCCGTACGTGCCATTGGCACATGCCAACACGTATCGCAGGCCATATTTTCCAAGCCCTATGCCTTTGGCCCGCGCCAAATATAGCGCCCTAGGCTTGCAAGACTTGCAACTAGGTCAACATGGCCGTACGTGCCATTGGCACATGCCAACACGTATCGAGGCCATATTTCCAAGCCGCTATGCCTTTAGCCCACGCCAAATATAGCGCCCTAGGCTTGCAAGACTTGCAACTAGGTCAAGCGTGGCCGTACGTGCCATTGGCACATGCCAACACGTATCGCAGGCCATATTTCCAAGCCGCTATGCCTTTGGCCCACGCCAAATATTGCGCCCTAGGCTTGCAAGACTTGCAACTAGGTCAACATGGCCGTACGTGCCATTGGCACATGCCAACACGTATCGCAGGCCATATTTCCAAGCCGCTATGCCTTTGGCCCACGCCAAATATAGCGCCCTAGGCTTGCAAGACTTGCAACTAGGTCAACATGGCCGTACGTGCCATTGGCACATGCCAACACGTATCGCATGCCATATTTCCAAGCCGCTATGCCTTTGGCCCACGCCAAATATAGCGCCCTACGCTTGCAAGACTTGCAACTAGGTCAACATGGCCGTACGTGCTATTGGCACATGCCAACACGTATCGCAGGCCATATTTCCAAGCCGCTATGCCTTTGGCCCGTGACAAATATAGCGCCCTAGGCTTGCAAAACTTGCAACTAGGTCAACATGGCCGTACATGCCATTGGCACATGCCAAACACACACGCTGGTAGCCTAACTTGCAAACCGTGCAACCTACCACCAAGGCATTCCGCACATGCCGTTGGCACATGCCACACACGCCACTAAGGCATTCCGCACATTCCATTGGCACATGCCACATGCGTCCCTAGCAGCACCACTTGCACGCAAGATGCAACCAACACTCGAGACATCAACACAAACTGGGGGATGCTTTCTAGGGTTTTGGTTTGGCGGTCACAGCATGCAGCGTACACTACGCTCACATTAAGAAAGCGTGAAAAGGAATAAAGCGGTCAAATAATAGAGGAAATAATGGTGAAAACGTTTTCACCCATTAACACCATGCGGTTACCACCTCCTCCCATTATTTCACCCTTTACTCTCTTCCTTCATGAGGTCAGGGTACGTTTCAAATCTCGACTTGTATAAATAGGTCTTACCTATTTCCACCAGACAACAAGTCTCGGTCAGGAGGAAAATACTACACTCTCAGAAAGGCAACTTTGCAAGCTCTCCCAAAAGCTTCTACCTCTTGCAAGCTCCCAAGCTTTCACTTTCTGATACAAGTCGAGATACTACTCTCCCAGAATTCAGCCTCAACACCTTTCTTTGCTTTCCTCCCCAAATCAACCCTTCTCCTCCACTTTGTGACCGAAGCAAGTCTGGAACGGCCATTTCTTGGTTTAGGCCGGACTTGTACAGATTGATCTCTCGAATCTATAAAGTGCTCACGTGCAGCACATTTGTTTAGGGTTTGAACCAGTTTCTCACTCACCTATCGAATTTACCGAAATCGGCAGAAACGATTTTTACCCATAAACAGTAGCAACAATCCCATTCTGTGAATACATGAAATTCCTCCAGGTTGGAGCATGTGGCAACAATCCCTTCCTGTGAATTTCATATCAGCCTTGTATTTCCAGTACTCATTATCGGTGTGGCATGACGTCGAGTGTTACTCTTATGAGTAACACGAACCTCAAGCACTATAATGAAACCATGTACGAAATACCCGACAGCCGACTCTCGGTGTGTTATACTAGCCCGATTGAGCCCCTCTCGGTGTGTTATACTAGCCCGATTGAGCATCCGGGCTGGCCAGTATCGGTCCGGATATGATCGATCACAGTCATCTAACTCCATAAGCATGATTAGATGACCCCAGATCAATTCCATCACCCCCAAGCAGGTATGGAATACCCACGACCGACCCCCATGGTCGGTCATTAGCCTATCTTGCCAAGAAACCGTTCATACCAAGCATTATGGACGGAAAACCTAAATTAGGGTTTGCGGCATATTACATGTGTCGCAAAACAGTCTCAACCATCCATCTTCGCAGGTATAGATGGAGGGTGTAGATGTAGACTCAAAGGTCCCAGAGCATGTCAACACGATCACCGTGGGCCCGCCTACACACTTGACCAATCGGTCAAAACCAACCATGGTTGGTCGTGACAAAATTGTCACCCAAATAAGAGATGGCGCACGGCTTTGAAAGCCAAAATTAGGGTTTCAAGCCATCACGCGCGTCCATCTTCTCCGGCACGAATGGAGGGTCACATATTAGATTAAGCAAGGGCCGGTCATACCAGCATGACCACCGTGGGCCCATCTACCTCCTCATGTGTTCGGCCAAGGCATATCATGCCTAGTTAATCCAAAACGTGCGTCCAAACTAGCATGGCCACGCCTCCCAAACCACAAACTGATCTCGACCGCTCAACTTCACCGGATGATTTGAGTGGCTTAGATCACGTTTTTCATGGGATAGTCGGTATAGGTGTGAACACCAGCCTACCACCTACACGCTGATATGATCGACCAAGATGGGTCGTCTTGAAACGCGTGCCCAAACTAGGGATGACACGCGGTTTCCAACTCCTTTGCGGCAATGGATTTCTGCCGCAAACCGATCTCAACCACTCAACTTTACCGGTCAAATTGAGTGGCTTAGATCGCGCCTTCATGGGACAGTGAGGTATGGACGTGCACACCGGCATGCTGTCTACACACATGCCCGGTCGGTCCTCTCCAAATCCCTTTCCATGCTCGGTTTCGACCAAGCTGAAGAGTAATGCTTGCGCACCTCTTCAAAAAACCTTAATATTCATTAATCGATCCGCAGATGAGTGTCTCAAAGATCATCTCATCCGTCCAACTTCACCTGACTTGGTTATATAACCCAGTCGGGGAGTTATTTGGTTAGTGAGGCGTCATTACCCATCACTTTACCACACCATGATGCGTACTGCATAAAATACACACGGTACTTCACAAGTATCGACTTCGAATAACGCGATTATTCAATTGACGATTACATGCTATCTTTCGTGGATCCACGATCCACACATTCAGGACATCAATCATGTCACAAAGCGGGGGGCTACATCTTTGGGGTATTGTTCTGGCGGTTTACAGCGTGCAGCGTGCAACGCGCCATCACAAGAACGTGTCAGGAAGTCATGGACGGTTAGAGATGAACATGAGAAGTGGGCAAGACTGGTCGTGTGGCACCGACGCACAACTCCACAACTCCATTACTTCACTTCCTCCACTCCCACGAGAGACGTGAATGAGGCTCAATGACTTGTATAAATAGGTTCTCCGCCCTATTTCAAACAACAACACAAGTCCAGACGAGACAGAAAACCAAGTGTTAATACAAAACGTATTCAAACACCCAGAGCTTGCTTGCATCAGTCACAAGCCTGCTCACCTTTCATTACAAGTCATAAGCAAGCCAACACCTTCACAAT
>JAJJWW010000550.1:0-31227 GCA_023531295.1 Papaver armeniacum
TTTGTTTATTAAAGTCTTCGACTTAAGGTCGTAGCAACTCTTAGTTGTGGGTGAGATCAGCTAAGGGAATCAAATGCGTAGTATCCTGCTGGGATCAAAGACGTAAGGAGCGCAATTGTACCTTGAATTAGTGTGAGATTGATTGGGGTTCAACTACAGTCCAGACCGAAGTTAGTTTTGTAGTAGGCTAGTGTCTCTAGCGGCTTAATACAGTGTGGTATTCAATCTGGACCAGGTCCCTGGGTTTTTCTACATTTGATGTTTCCTCGTTAACAAAACTTCTGGTGTCTGTGTTATTTCTTTTCCGCATTATATTTTTTTATATAATTGAAATATCACAGGTTGTGCATTGTGAGATATAACTCTTTGATATACTTTTCTTGAGATTGAGTCTGACTGTCTAGTTGATTCTCTTAAAAGTATATTGGAGTTAGTCCATACAAATTGGTAAGAGAAATATTGGGTGTTGTTGTTAGACCCCCGCCTTTTCAATTGGTATCAAAGCAGGAAAACACGTTTAAGACCTTATAAGTATGTGTTTGTAGCGATCTGACTCTATGGACAGAAATTTTATCTCCATAAACGTACCACCAGTCTTCGATGGCTCAAACTACTTGTGGTGGAAAATCGTTGTGCGTGCTTTTCTTCAAGCTCATGATTTTCAAACATGGGTACGTGTTGTTAATGGCTATAATCATCCGGTTGATACAGAAGGCGATGTATCTATACCTAAGGATATTGGTAGATATACTCAGAAAGAAATCCCCTTACTTTGCCAAAGCAAAATTACGACGGCTTAAATGCTATCATACATGCTATTACCCCAGATTTTCAAAGCATCATGTGACTACTTGCACGAAGTCTAAATAAGCACTGGGATATCTTAGAAACCGTATTTGAAGGAATACCTATGAAAAGAAGCTAGGCTTCAAAACCTAAATTATGAATGGGAAAACCTTCGTATGGCAGATGAATAAGCATTTGATGAGTTTAATCACAAAGTGTCTGAAATTGTTAATGCATCCTTTGCATTGGGTAAGACTATTCCTAAAAATGATATTGTGATGAAGATTCTCAGATCTCTGCCATCCAGATACGATTCTAAGAAGCATGCCATCGTTGAAGGAAATAATATCGCAACGCTTTCCAGAAATACTCTGGTTGGGAAGTTAAAGATCTTTGATCATGAGCATACATCCAAATCTGGAAAGGATGTTGCTTTCAAAGCACAAAAGAACACTAAATTACTTCATAAAAGTAAAAGCGTTTGCATCTCTGAAGATGATCTTTCTAAGGCTGATTCATCAGATGAAGATCTTGACAAGTCAGTATCGTTGATCACAAGACAGTTTAGGGACCTTGTTTTGAAGAGAAGTAAATGGTTCTCCAGAGATAAACCTAGGTCATCAGATAAACCCCATAATCGTGTTCCTCCTAAATATATGGATAATGATGAAGCTGATGACGAGGATATGCCTCAGTGCTTTAAGTGTAAAGGTTTTGGTCATTTTGCAAATGAGTGTCCAAATTGAAAGAAATACACTAGGAACAAAGGTCTAGCTGCAACTCTTGATGAAATATCTGACAACTATGATTCTAATGAAGACGAGAAATCAAGTATTGCACTTCTTTGTGAAAATATTGATTTTGATAATTGTAGTAATACGTACATCAATCTCGATAGTCATTCAGAAGAGAACTCAACTAATCTGGAAGAAAAAGTTGACCTTTCTGTTGGAAACTTGATGTAGTTTTTACAGTGGTAAGAAAAGTGGTTCGTTAAAGACTTGTAGAGATTTGATTTTAGACTCAAGTTTCGAAAACTAAAAATAAAGAAAACTAAATTGAAGTTGTTATCAAGATTTTAAGAATACTGAGGCTAAGATTCCACTATTTTTCCAAGTTCAAAGCGATTTAACCCAATATTTATATTCATGCAATTTTCTCTTTCAATTTGATTCTAAACTATTGCAACAAGTAGATTCTCAAAATAACAAGTGTAAATACGAAGCATAGAACATCAAAAACCTAGGTCCAAGTATGCTCTATCAAAAGAAATCACAATTGTTTAACAAAAATCATTCAAACAATTATCGATCAAGGCAAAATAATCATAAAAATAATTGCAATAAATAGATAAATAAGAATATACCACTTCTTGTTGGAGAAATAGCTTCCTCTATCGCCTCAGCAATGGGGTTTAGCTCCTCATATTAACCACTTGCTCAGAATACATGTTTGTTGCTCCAAAGTTGATTAAAAAGAAGAGAAGGTATAAAACAGCGTGTTTGTAACAGTTATAATTGTTACAGAACCGCTGTTACAAAGAACCCTAACATAGAACTGTTGCGAACTCGATTAATTGTTGGAAAAATTGTTACAGAACTGTTACAAAGGTATTAAATTTGAAAGGAAAGGCCACGATTTCTGCGACTGCTATTAAGTGATGTTCTATGTTCTTCTTCAACCTCTCGCCTGTATCTCTGCAACTTGTTTTTTTGGTGCTCTGTTATGTTCTAAACTTCCCCTAAAGTGTACGTACCCCTCCCTGACTTCTC
This sequence comes from Papaver armeniacum, assembly GCA_023531295.1. NCBI lineage: Eukaryota > Viridiplantae > Streptophyta > Magnoliopsida > Ranunculales > Papaveraceae > Papaver > Papaver armeniacum. The sequence continues at coordinate 2,559 of JAJJWW010000550.1, forward strand.
CAACCTCTTTATATATATATCAGACCCCAAATAACTCGCCTTTTTCTTCTCCTCTTTTTCCCTTTTCTTCCACGGCAAGTCCCGTGTTTATTTCTCTTAACCTTCTCTGCACGCATTCTTCTAGGTCTCTGATTTGATGGAAACTCTTTCAATATATAGAATCAAGTCCCAGATCGATCAAAACTTTCCCAAGACTCACACAGACTTCCATATATGCGACAGAAATACCAATAATATTGCCGACCATTGCTCACTCCAAACCAATTATCGGGCCTTATTTACTCGAACCTATCACCCATAGTAACTCTGTTAGTCCATAACAGGTCCAACCCGAAAGAAATACGCGGTTGAATCTCTCCCAATCTGCCGAAAAATCCAACTCCAAATTTGCTTCGTTGCTGCCATGAATTCCCGCCAAAAAGCAAAATTCAATTGTAGAAGATGGGTGGCCCCCTAACCAGAGTAGGGGTGTATTTAGCAGATGCCTTTGGGATGCCCTGGGGGTGCCCCTTAGTAATTTGGGTACCCCTTATCCATAGCGAGAGTCTGAATAGCAAGTGTCCTCCGGGAGCAACTTTTCGAGCCGATTTTTCCAAAAATGTTTATTGGCCGAAAATACCTACACACACATAAAACACCATAATAAGTACAAAAATAAGCACTATTAATATATAGAATCGAGACAAATTAGACACAAAAATATGTCTATCAAATACCCCCAAACCTATTATTTGCTAGTCCTCGAGCAAAAATAAAATCCTAACTCACTTTCGCAGGCATCGTCGATTGCATTTAGCGTATGCAATAAGCCTTTAATCCCCTAGGTGGCCCTAGTGGCCGAGTTATAGTCTCGGGAGGGTTTACCAGAGGTGTACCCACAAAACCTTTACACTGCACCCTAACTATCTACGCAGAACCTTGGAAGGCACTAAAGAATCTCCTTGGTCTAAGCATACTTATTGACTACAGGAGGAAGTACCCTGATGCGAAATTCCAATTGCTGTACACGAGTTCGCACTCAAGCATACTAAAATTCATATATAAGTCACAAAGCTCTACTCAAATAGTTTCTGAACATCATAACCGGAGTCAACCAATCACATGGATAGATTAAGAGATGGATACAGAAAAACATAGATGGTTTTGATGTTGACTAAGGTGAACAGTGTTTCTCATATCTGTCTGAAGGCCACTGCCAAAACGAACCTATCCTAATGGAATGAGATACTGGTCTGGACTAATATCAACATACTGACATATACAAAGGGACCAGTGGTCGATAATCCTAACTCTAGGTCAACACAACTGGCATATACAAGGGTTCCAGTGGTCGACTTTATTAAATTTATTCCGATTGGTCTGATGGTCTGGTCTCAATTTCTTTTTTTTTTTTTTTTTTTGTATCTCAATCACTCTATTTCACCCTAGCAGTGGTAACAACTTGAATCATGAGCCCCACCTAATCACTTAGACAAACATATTTTGAAGAAAACAAAATAAAAATAGAAGTGAAAAGGATTCAACGAGATATGGCGAAACTACCATGTTTTTTCTTTAATTCTAACACATGAGCTCTGTGCTTTTATGAATAGACTCTTTAGATGTTTCCATCTAATCAGATTGGTTCCTCAACTCCTACAACCAAAATGCTTCCATCCACTTAGATTGGTTAGTGCCATCCTTAATAAGCATAAATTACTAGGCTCTGGAGTTTATTTATTGTAACAAAAAGGTAACAAAAGTTTATACCCCACCCCCAAACTTAAATCTAACATTGTCCTCAATGTTTCTAATTAAAGAGCAGTACCAAAAATATAAGTAACATGAGGAAATAGTAAAGAGAGAAGTCGGAAAGATAGTACCTGGGTGAAGTATAACCAAAAACCTACAAAAAATAATATACAACATACAAAACCGCCTCGATGGTCAATCAAGGTAAACAGGGTCCTCCAGAGGGACCTCCTCAACATCACCTGTAGGAAAAGGCTCTAAAAATGGCTTCAATCGCTGACCGTTAACCTTTGAAGAACTACTACCATCTGGTGTCTCAATCTCAATAGCGACATGAGGAAAAACAGTACGGACCACAAAAGGACCGGTCCACCGAGAGCGCAACTTTCCGGGAATAGATGCAAACGAGTGTCATACAAGAACTTTTTGACCTGGAGAAAATGACTTTCGTAAAATATTCTTATCATGCACAAGTTTCATTTTGTTCTTATACTCCTTAGCACTATCGTATGCATCTCTACGAATCTCGTCCAACTCATTGAGCTGGAGCTTTCCGTGAGCTCCGCCTTGTCAAGTGAAAAGTTTAAGTTCTTAATAGCCCAATAGGCTCTATGCTCTAACTCGACAGGAAGGTGACATGCCTTGCCAAATACTAGACGATAAGGTGACATTCCAATGGGTGTCTTAAACGATCTGGTAAGCCCATAAGGCATCGATAAGCCTCGACGACAAGTCTTTCCTATTAGGATTAACTATTTTCTCTAGAATACGCTTAATTTCCCTGTTGGAGACCTCTACCTGACCACTAGTCTGTGGGTGATATGGGGTAGCTACTTTGTGGGTAATACCATATTGTTTCATTAAAAGTGCAAACGGTCTATTACAAAAGTGTGAACCTCCATCACTAATTATAGCTCGCGATGTACCAAAACGTGTAAGTATGTTCTCTTTCAAAAACTGGACTACGACCCTGTGGTCATTTTTTTTACACGGAACCGCCTCAACCCACTTAGACACGTAGTCTACAGCGACAAGTATGTAAAGATAACCAAAAGAATTAGGAAATGGACCCATAAAATCAATGCCCCACACATCAAATACCTCAATCACTAAAATAGGGTTCAAAGGCATCATATTTCTACGGGAAGTTCCTAACTTCTGGCAACGCTCACAAGTAACACAATGACTATAAGAGTCTTTAAACAACGAAGGCCAGTAAAAACCACATTGTAATATCTTAGCAGCAGTCTTCTTAGCACTAAAATGACCCCCACATGCATGTTCATGACAAAAGGAGATAATCTTTGGACCTGGTCACTCTCAGGTATACATCTCCTAATAATATGGTCTGGACAATACTTAAACAGATAAGGATCATCCCAAAAGAAATGCTTAACCTCGGCTAAAAACCTAGAACGATCTTGCTTACCCCAATGTTGAGGCATTCGACCAGTAACAAGATAATTCACTATATTCGCATACCAAGGTGATTGGGAAACAGAGAACAATTGTTCATCAGGAAAGCTATCCCTTATAGGAAGGGAATCACTAGGGGAACTAACAACTAGCCTAGACAAGTGGTCCGCTACTACATTTTCGGCACCCTTTTTGTCTCTAATGTCTGGACAAAATTCTTGTAACAAAAGGATCCACCTAATCAATCTAGGTTTGGTATCCTTCTTAGACAAAAGGTATTTCAAAGCAAAGATGATCAGTATAGATTACGATCTTAGAACCTAATAGGTAGGATCTAAACTTATCCAAGGCAAATACGATGGCTACCAGGTTCCTTCTCGGTAGTTGTATAGTTCATTTGGGCATCATTCAGAGTTTTGCTAGCATAGTAAATCACATGAAGTAATTTGTTTTCTCGCTGACCTAGCACAACACCTATAGCATAATCTGAAGCATCACACATAATTTCAAAGGGTAGGTTCCAGTTAGGTTCTGGACAATCGGGCAAAGAGTGAGTAAATTCTTAAGCTTCTCAAAAGCCTCTAAACAAGCATCATCAAAGACAAACTTAACATCTTTTGCAAGCAAATTGCAAAAGAGGTATAGAAATCAAGCTAAAATCCTTAATGAATCGACGATAAAAACCTCGCATGCCCTAGGAATGACCTAATATCTTTTACGGTTTTTGGGACCTGTAAAGTCCTAATAAGGTCAACTTTGGCTTTATCTACCTCTATACCCTTTGAAGAAACGATGTGCCCTAACACAATTCCTGATTTAACCATAAAATGGCATTTTTCCCAATTAAGCACTAAATTCTTTTCCTTACACCTAGTCAACACTAATGTCAAATGATGCAAGCACTCATCAAAAGATGAACCAAATGACCGGTTGTCAGCCGACACAAATATAATTACACTTTCTTACTACTCAAAATATAAATATAGCAAGGGCAAGAAAGGATCGATCCCACAGAGAGGTCTAGGTTGTCAAATTGTTTCGGTTCCCTATAAATAACACCGGGGTTTTGTGATTATAATAAACTAAATAAAACAAATAAAGAAAATAAAACAAATCAAATCAAATCAAGGATGAGAAAGTATTGGTCATGGATTTCGTTTTCATTCACAAACATGTTTTCACACAATAACTAGAATTGATATTTTAATCTCAACTTTTATCAAAGACCCTAGAATACCTTGATCGCAAGAATATCCCGCAAATCTCCTCATGTCATCAACAAACACATTAAAAGATGCGAATATGAATTCTATCTAAAGGAACAACCTAACGTGTAAAAGCACTAATCAAGTTTAATTCCCTAGATGCATTAGGTTCTATGAAATCAGGCCAATCAAAGCAATCGAACGTGGAAAGCGCACTAATCCGATTTAACAAAGGTTATGGTTCACATATGATCATAAGAATATATCACTACAAACTATAATCATATTTATGCTACTTGTAATCAGGAATCTATCACTTTTGCGTATAATAAATCCTAATCTAGCAAGAGAGATGAAAACAAACTCAATCGATTCGCGACTCGACTAACAAGCATTCAAATCATGTAACAATATTAATGGTGAATCATAAACGATAATATGGAGACAAAACTAATTTATTGAATTAAAACCCATATTTGGAAATCAAACTTATTCCATAACCAATAATAAAACTCTAGCTCATATTCATGGAGTTCATAACAAGAAGAAAGAGAAAAGACTTCATGGTTCTAAACCCTAGAAAACTAAGTAGAGGCAAAAAGAATAATAAAAGATAGAAGATAAAAGATATCTCAATTAGGTAAAAGTCCTCTCTTTTATATGTTTCTCTATTTCCATAAAGGATACTCCTTCCAATATTAGGTCTTCTCAAAACCATCTCCAAGTGGTCCACCAAGCCCATGTGTGAGAAAAACCCATGTAGAAAATATGTCCAAAAATACGTCGCCGGAAAACTGGGATTGTGACGGAAATCTACGGAATAGTCGCCGGAAAGTACCTCGGGTGACCGGCAAAGTCCACCTTGGTCACCGGTCAACGGGTCAAAACGGTCGAAGTCAACTCGGTAGGGTCAACCGAGTCAGTCGGCTCGGGTCAACCTGCACCGAGTCATGTGAGTCGAGAACTAGTCGATCGGGTTATCGGGTGAGTCGAGAATCGATTCACTTTGGCTAGGCCATTTGCACTGGCCTAAGCTTCGCTGCACTATCATTGTGCTTCAGCCATGATGGCTGCCTTCCCTGTAACTTCTCTACTTCCAACTCCAGGCACAGTCAATTCATCCACAGAATGCAACCATTTCAAACCCTTTTTATGCAGCTCTCTGTTAACCTACAGCTCAACCATCTACTTTAACTCCACACTATCATGACCAGCACCAACTCCCATTGCAACTTTCGAATTCATCTCTGCCGACTAACAGCATCGACTCACTCTTCTCGTGCACCATCATCAAATTCAGTTAAAACCCATAAGCACATAAGCTACAAACCACCAATCTTAGCCTATAACTCCAGCCCTGCACATTCTCGCTGGCAAACACCACCTGAGTTGGATTATTTCTCAACAACAACCCTTGTACACGACCATGACAATCATCTCGGTTCACCCGCACTTTCTTGCATTCAAGTGACATCCAGCTTCAATCCTGCAGCTGCAAATTCAACACTCACCTGCATTCTCATTTATCGCCAATACGACACTCCACCAAAACCATTCGGCACACACCAAACTAAACTGCATCTTCAATTGCAGCCACTGAGCAAACCAGCTTGTACCAATTACTCAGCTTTGCATCACATCTCTTCCCTGCAGTTCAACCATGTCCACGATCTGCGGCTCATAACCAACACAAAATCACCAACTCCATCGGTAGCTTGATTCCTCCAAATTTGTCACCACCACGGCTCAATACCAACACTCCACTCGAGTTCCATCATCAACACCTCATCGAAACAAACACCTCTAATCCTCATTCTGTTAATACTCACAACCATCATCAACCCCTCCATTGAGACAACATGCCATAGGAAAAATCCAATCCATACCCTCTATCTCCATCATCTTAGGCTCGGGAACAACCCCGTAGAGCATACATTCACCAGTTCTCGGAACTATGCTTGTAAATCCCTTGCCATCACCGTAGAACTACCATCCGCACAACCACAAACCATGCCGCACTTCATCTCCATTAAACTTCAGAAGAACCAGGTTCAAACCTTGTCTTTCACAAACACCGCACACTCAACTCCATTACTGAGATCAATGACAGCAAGGTCTTCTCAATGAATCATGACCACAGCATTCATCGTCTCGTAGACAACCTCATTTTCTACATTTCAAACACACCCATCTCTCGAATCAATCAAACGCAACCATCGACTTCATCCACTATCTATCAGTGTCAACCCATCTCAAATTCCAATTCATTACAGGGCTTCAATTTCTCCATTTCAAAGAAACCCTAAGTTGTTCTTCTTTGAACCCTAAAATTCAATTCGATATTAATTTCACCCCCAACATCACTCCAAACTCGAATCCGAGTTGAACCCATCTTCTCCGATGCTTCAATTGATAGTAAAGCAGACATATCTCCTTTAATTCATCACATTTCATCCCTAATTTCACCACCAATTTATCTTTTGTGTTCTTAATAACCAACAAAACCCATCTATCTTTCACTGCTCAAATCTTCCAGCATCGCCATCTTCGACTTCATTAACTCATCATCACTGCCTTCTCAAATCTCAATTCGATCACTCGGAACCAACAGCGGCAATGACTGCTTTCTCTCTTTCTTTCTGGTGCAAAATGATTGAGAAATTTGATTTCTCTCGATTTAAGTTTTGGGTATAATGCTGGATAATAACACCCCTCTACATCAGATAAGGGACACCCCAGTGGATGCCCCATAACATGTGGTCACCCCTTAACCACAGCTGGCTGCATTTAATACTCCTCCTAATAAAGTTGCCCCTTAACCTTGGCTCAGCTCCCAGTAGTGATTGTCATGAAATGACAACTTTGCCCTTTTTACTCCAATTGGTTGATTTCTCCATCTTTTCCTCCGCGCGACTCCAGAGTACCTAATAACTCAAAAACACACATAAAGTACATAATTCACAAGAAAAAATAGCAAAGAAAGCGTAACTACTAGATAGTAAATACGGTGAATTCTACACCTATCAGATTCCCCCACACTTAGACTTTGCTAGTCCTCGAGCAAATCAAACAAAACTAAAATACATACAACTCCGTGTCGTCGAGGCTACGGTCACTTTTAGCATAAATAACAAGCCTTTAAACCCCTAGGTGTCCCTAGTGGACGAGTTATAGTCTCGTGAGGGTTTACTAGAGATATACCCACAATACCTATATTTCCAACTTACTAGTTCTCCGTAATGATAGTATCCAACGCGCTAAGAAGACATAGAGATTCTGCACACTAGTCATAAGAAGTTAGACACATAAATGAACAAAATCTCATTCTTAAAAGTTGAGAGAGAAATAACCATCCCTTCTCGAAAGAAATTCGGGTTCGGAGTGATCAAAAGTCTCGACTCTGCCTCACAAGAAAGGGTTTTATGAAGTTGCTCTCAATAATAAACATGACTCTTTATGGGTCACACATGTGTCCAGGTTGGAATGAAGAGAGAATCCTGTGACACGTTGAATGGTAGGAAGGCATAACCCTCCGAATCGTTTTGAAAACCCACATCTTTTATATATTTTTGAAAACCCATTTTTCTGACGATCTCTTCGAAAGGAAATCAACCATTTAACGAAGGTGGGAATATGCTTACTTACCGTGGATCCGTTCGGCGTGCAGCTAGCACCACTCTCACAACATCCATAGAAACGTCTTTGGTCTTCTATCGGTGTCTTCATCTTCGTCTTCGGTCTTCAACTCTTGATGATAACTCTTGAACTTCGTAGAATCTCGACAATGTGATTCTTTCCTCTAATTCCTTGTCGCTTGAAACTTCATTATAGATATTCCTTCTTTCCATAGGCTTTATTGAAAGAATACAAAAATAAAAATAAACTATACAAACCCAAATTTTTTTTTTTTTTTTTTTTTTTTTTTTTTTTTTTTTTTTTAAATAAGAAATAAAACAAAATAATAAAAACTATTAACAAACCTAAAATTTTTCTCTTGTCTTTTTTTTTTTTTTTTTTTTCGTTTTTTCGTTTTTTTTTTTTTTTTTAAATAATAATTTTTTTTTTTTTTTTTTTAAGACAAGAGAAAGTAAAATACAAATAAAATAAAAATCTAAGTACAAAGGCCATGGTATAAGTGTTATACCGCTTGATTCTTCACAACTTGTATGTCTCGATATCATAAACTTCTCGAACTCTCATCTTGATAATTTTCACTCTTTTTTTTTTTTATTGTTGCTTGTAAACCTCAAACGTCTTCAACTTTCCTTGTAGATTTGTGATGCTCCTCTTGTTGATGATGATGGTGTTTCTATGGACCTGTTGGTGTAGAGAGAGATAAGGTGGATGGTGCTAACTGCGAACAAGATTACAAGTGGTATGTAAGTTAGCAATTCGATGTCACCAACATGGTTGATAAAAATAGCACTCAAGAGATCAAAATAGTGCTTCTATGGTGGGAAATTGGACAGCTCACCATTCTGCCCGGAATTTACGTACGGTGACACACACTCTAAAAGCACATATTTAGACAGGTACAAAGAATTGAAGGTTGGTGCCTCACATTATGTAACTTGGGTAGTCTCCACTATAGGGGACCACTACTCTAATACCGAATTCAGTCTGCACCTTATTTGCCAATGGCATGGTTAAATCCAACTTTAACTCTCATACAAGTAAGAAACCCGATCATGTTCTCTGTCATCTCTAAGTTCAGTCACTCTTATGAGATTCTCGATGTAATCTTAGCGACATGTATACTATGTGACTCTAAACTAACTACAAGTTGGAGTTTTTTATTCACTATTTACAAAAAAAGTTGAAAATTTTGACTCAAAAATGCTAAAAACTCTATATGCAAAAAGACTTCCCCACACTTAAACTTCACATTGTCCTCAATGTGTAAAACCGAAAATTCTGAATTCTGACGTAACAGCAGATAAAACGCAAAAACTGTACAAATTGGTAAGGAATTTGGAAAAACTCCATTTCACAAAAGTTGTTCATCTACGTGTTGTCTACAAAGTGTCAAAAGGGCACAGTGTTTCGATAAACGGTCTGACAGTTATGGTCTCTGGACTGAACTACGCGCAGTCTGAATTTTTCTGACGGAAAGGTATTCGTCCTAATTCTCTTCTAAGATAGATTCCGGACGCAATGAAATTAAACATGGGGATGCAAATATGATATGAAAACTATAAAAATAAATAAATACAAGGGTTTAAGATACAAAACCTAAGGGTTGCCTCCCATTTAGCGCTTGGTTTAAAGTCGTCACCAGACTCTTTTGTTATCGTCCATATACCAACAATCGAAAAGTTGGGGATCCTTCCATAGAACCTGTTTTGCAAACACTAGCTTCACACAAATATTAGTAATATAAAGCAAAAGTGAAGCTATGAACCGATAAAAGCTTCCCCCACACTTATTCTTGTCCACACTTGGAAGTGTATAAAGAATATAGAAGTCGGGTACATCCCCGGTTTCTTGTTCCATAACCTGCATAGTATGAGAATCAAGTTTCTCTAATGGCGGAAAACGAAAAACAAAGTCATTCAACAATATTCTCGAAGCACATATATTCAAACCAATAAGAGGTAAAGGAGAAGAAACAATAGGCAACGGGTTAGATAAACCTTTCACAATCTCTTGTAGCACGGAATCCTCTTCATCCTTGAAAAACTCAAGTGAATAATTCACCTCTTTTATATCATGGTCCTCTATCAAACCTTGCAACCATTCTTCGTCCGTTTCTTCCGTAACCAAAGTGTCGACATAAATATCATCATTACAATCATTTGCAAGCTCAATTGGGTCTTCCACAATAGTGGTCATAACGGTCTCATTCTCAACATACTCCTCTTTGTTGTAAGGCACATACTCTTTTGCGGATCCAAATTTTATTATAAGAAACTTTTTTAGAACACTCGAAAATGCATCATCCTCAAGCTCCACCCTTTGAATAGGCTCTTGATCATTATTAAGATCAATGCTTGAGTAATCTACACAAGTGTCGACATATTCCTCTTCGTATTCATCTTGATCCCAAAAAGACTCCGCAGATGTCACCATGAGTTGTTTCAAGCAATGTATCATAATCACCGTCACTATCATAGTCAACATAAGATTGGTCCTCGCTGAATTTAGTGTTGCTAATCTCTAACTCATCCTTTTGAATAGGTGAATGATCATTATTACGATCAAGAGTTGAGTTAACTACACAATTATCCACGAAAGTGCCCAAGGATTGGCCTTTTTCAACATTAGCATCAATCAAATATTCATCACAAACCATATGCACATAAGAATTATCCATATCTTCCTTGTATTGATCAATGCCTCTTCGCAAGCTAGCCATACCTTCACGAAGTTCTTGGAGTTGCTCGTTTGTAGTCTCTTTAGCTTTTTGAAATTCCTCTTGTAAAAAGGTGGAAACTTTGTCTATAAAGTTAGATACTTTTTGTTCACGAGCATAAGAATCCTCCCATCCTTGTTGTTGTTCACACACATACCCGCCATAAGGTTGTTGAGGAAAACCACAAGGTTCCATGGAATATTGGTCATAACCAATGAATTGGTTTTGATTATACCCATGGAATTGGTAGTTATCATATTGTTGAGGTTGAAATCCGTATTGATTGCTCCAATATGCTCCGTCCATAGAAATTGGTACCTGAAACAAGAGTTCTCAAAACTATATTAGGAACCAGAAAATAAGAATATAAAACAAAAACTAAAAACAAAAATAAGAAACCAAAAACAATTGACAACCGCTGCCTCCCCGGCAACGGCGCCAAAATTTGACCGGTTGTCAGCCGACACAAATATAATTACACTTTCTTACTACTCAAAATATAAATATAGCAAGGGCAAGAAAGGATCGATCCCACAGAGAGGTCTAGGTTGTCAAATTGTTTCGGTTCCCTATAAATAACACCGGGGTTTTGTGATTATAATAAACTAAATAAAACAAATAAAGAAAATAAAACAAATCAAATCAAATCAAATCAAGGATGAGAAAGTATTGGTCATGGATTTCGTTTTCATTCACAAACATGTTTTCACACAATAACTAGAATTGATATTTTAATCTCAACTTTTATCAAAGACCCTAGAATACCTTGATCGCAAGAATATCCCGCAAATCTCCTCATGTCATCAACAAACACATTAAAAGATGCGAATATGAATTCTATCTAAAGGAACAACTTAACGTGTAAAAGCACTAATCAAGTTTAATTCCCTAGATGCATTAGGTTCTATGAAATCAGGCCAATCAAAGCAATCGAACGTGGAAAGCGCACTAATCCGATTTAACAAAGGTTATGGTTCACATATGATCATAAGAATATATCACTACAAACTATAATCATATTTATGCTACTTGTAATCAGGAATCTATCACTTTTGCGTATAATAAATCCTAATCTAGCAAGCGAGATGAAAACAAACTCAATCGATTCGCGACTCGACTAACAAGCATTCAAATCATGTAACAATATTAATGGTGAATCATAAACGATAATATGGAGACAAAACTAATTTATTGAATTAAAACCCATATTTGGAAATCAAACTTATTCCATAACCAATAATAAAACTCTAGCTCATATTCATGGAGTTCATAACAAGAAGAAAGAGAAAAGACTTCATGGTTCTAAACCCTAGAAAACTAAGTAGAGGCAAAAGAATAATAAAAGATAGAAGATAAAAGATATCTCAATTAGGTAAAAGTCCTCTCTTTTATATGTTTCTCTATTTCCATAAAGGATACTCCTTCCAATATTAGGTCTTCTCAAAACCCATCTCCAAGTGGTCCACCAAGCCCATGTGTGAGAAAAACCCATGTAGAAAATATGTCCAAAAATACGCCGCCGGAAAACTGGGATTGTGACCGGAAATCGGCCGGAATAGTCGCCGGAAAGTACCTCAGGTGACCGGCAAAGTCCACCCGGTCACCGGTCAACGGGTCAAAACGGTCGAGTCAACTCGGCCGGGTCAACGGGTCAGCTCGGGTCAACCCAGACCGAGTCATGTGAGTCAGAGAACTAGTCAGATCAGGTTATCGGGTGAGTGGAGAATCGATTCACTTTGGCTAGGCCATTTGACCGGGCCTAAGCTTCGCTGCACTATCATTGTGCTTCAGCCATGATGGCTGCCTTCCCTGTAACTTCTCCACTTCCAACTCCAGGCACAGTCAATTCATCCACAGAATGCAACCATTTCAAACCCTTTTTATGCAGCTCCCTGTAACCTACAGCTCAACCATCTACTTTAACTCCACACTGTCATGACCAACACCAACTCCCATTGCAACTTTCGAATTCATCTCTGCCGACTAACAGCATCGACTCACTCTTCTCATGCACCATCATCAAATTCAGTTAAAACCCATAAGCACATAAGCTACAAACCACCAATCTTAGCCTATAACTCCAGCCCTGCACATTCTCGCTGGTAAACACCACCTGAGTTGGATTATTTCTCAACAACAACCATTGTACACAGACCATGACAATCATCTCAGTTCACCTGCACTTTCTTGCATTCAGTGACATCCAGCTTCAATCCTGCAGCTGCAAATTCAACACTCACCTGCATTCTCATTTATCGCCAATACGACACTCCACCAAAACCATTCGGCACACACCAAACTAAACTGCAGCTTCAATTGCAGCCACTGAGCAAACCAGCTTGTACCAATTACTCAGCATGCATCACATCTCTTCCTGCAGTTCAACCAGTCCACGATCTGCAGCTCATAACCAACACAAAATCACCAACTCCATCAGTAGCTTCAGATTCCTCCAAACTGTCACCACCAGCTCAATACCAATACTCCACTCGAGTTCCATCATCAACACCTCATCGAAACAAACACCTCTAATCCTCATTCTGTTAATACTCACAACCATCATCAACCCCTCCATTGAGACAACAACCACAGGAAAAATCCAATCCATACCCTCTATCTCCATCATCTCAGGCTCAGGAACAACCCTGTAGAGCATACATTCACCAGTTCCTGAAACTATGCTTGTAAATCCCTTGCCATCACTGTAGAACTACCATCTCGCACAACCACAAACCATGCCGCACTTCATCTCCATTAAACTTCAAGACAGAACGGTTCAAACCTTGTCTTTCACAACCACCGCACACTCAACTCCATTACAGATCAACGGCAGAAGCAAGGTCTTCTCACCGAATCAACGACCCACGATTCATCGTCTCAGAGACAACCTCATTTTCTACATTTCAAACACACCCATCTCTGAATCAATCAAACGCAACCATCGACTTCATCCACTATCTATCAGTGTCAACCCATCTCAAATTCCAATTCATTACAGGGCTTCAATTTCTCCATTTCAGCAAACCCTAAGTTGTTCTTCACTGAACCCTAAAATTCAATTCGATATTAATTTCACCCCAACATCACTCCAAACTCGAATCCGAGTTGAACCCATCTTCTCGCCGATGCTTCAATTGATAGTAACAGCAGCAAAGATCTCCTTTAATTCATCACATTTCATCCCTAATTTCACCACCAATTTATCTTTCGTGTTCTTAATAACCAACAAAACCCATCTATCTTTCACTGCTCAAATCTTCCAGCATCGCCATCTTCGACTTCATTAACTCATCATCACTGCCTTCTCAAATCTCAATTCAATCTCTCGGAACCAACAACGGCAATGGCTGCTTTCTCTCTTTCTTTCGGTGCAAAATGATTGAGAAATTTGATTTCTCTCGATTTAAGTTTTGGGTATAATGCTGGATAATAACACCCCTCTACATCAGATAAGGGACACCCCAGTGGATGCCCCATAACATGTGTTCACCCCTTAACCACAGCTGGCTGCATTTAATACTCCTCCTAATAAAGTTGCCCCTTAACCTTGGCTCAGCTCCCAGTAGTGATTGTCATGAAATGACAACTTTGCCCTTTTTACTCCAATTGGTTGATTTCTCCATCTTTTCCTCCGCGCGACTCCAGAGTACCTAATAACTCAAAAACACACATAAAGTACATAATTCACAAGAAAAAATAGCAAAGAAAGCGTAACTACTAGATAGTAAATACGGTGTATTCTACACCTATCACCAAACACTGAAAAATCATCCATAAAGACCTCTAGAAACCGTTCTACCATATCAGAAAATATGCTCATCATACAACGCTGAAAAGTCGCAGGGGCATTACATAGCCCGAAAGGCATGCGTCTATACGCAAAGGTACCAAAGGGACATGTAAAAGTGGTTTTCTCTTGGTCTTTTGGGGCAATAACGATCTGATTATAACCGGAGTAGCCATCTAAGAAGCAATAATGACTATGTCCAGCTAACCTCTCTAGCATTTGGTCGATAAAAGGAAGGGGAAAGTGATCCTTCCTTGTGACCTTGTTCAATTTCCTATAGTCGATACAGACACGCCATCCCGTGGTCACTCGGGTTGGGATTAACTCATTATTATCATTCTGGACTACAGTGATACCTGATTTCTTGGGGACAACCTGAACGGGGCTGACCCACTTATTGTCTGAAATTGGGTAGATAATACCCACATCTAACAACTTAAGCACCTCTTTTCGAACTACCTCTTTCATGTTAGGGTTCAGTCGAAGTTGCATCTCCCTAGAAGGTTTGGAGTCTTCTTCTAAATGAATCTGATGCATACACACAAAGAGGACTTATACCCTTAATGTCTGCTATAGTCCACCCTAAAGCTTCCTTATTGTCTTGAAGTACTTTTACTAGCCTACTTTCCTGATCATTATCCAAATCGGACGCTACAATCACAGGTAAAGTCTCAGATGGGCCTAAAAACACATACTTTAGAGTGTCGGGTAGTGGTTTTAGGTCCAACTTAGGAGGCTCTTCTAAAGAAGGAATTAAGGTAGTCTCAGAAACTGGTAATGGTTCGAACCTAGCTTTCCATCTATCAGTGTCTAACACAGGGGTAGAATCTAATAGAGCATTCACTTGTGCAATAGTTCTATCGTCATCAAAATCTAAACCAAAATAGGATAGACAACTTTTTAATGGGTCTTGAGACAAAATATTTGGTAACGACTCACGAACTAAGGCTTCTATCATGTTCACCTCTTCAACACATGTGTCATATAACTCATAGGGTAGCTTACTTGACATTAAAAATGTTCATCTCCATAGTCATATTACCAAAAGATAAATTCATCACACCATTTCGACAGTTAATGATCGCATTAGACGTAGCTAAAAATGGGCGACCTAATATCACAGTATCTGTTTCTCGTGGTCGGGGACAGGTTGGGTATCTAGGACTACGAAATCCCGGATAAATAAACTTGTCGACCTCAATAAGAACATCCTCAATAACACCTCGAGGAATTTTAACAAACCTATCGCCTAACCGCAATGTCATCCGAGTAGGTTTCATTTCACCAAGTCCTAGTTTGTAAGTACACATGGTACGGCAAAGTAAGTTCACACGGCTCCTAAGTCAAGTAAAGCTTTTTCTACCCGGTGTTTACCTATTGTACAAGCAATGGTAGGGGAACTGGGTCTTTGTACTTTGGAGTTGTGGTGTTCTGAATGATGGAACTTACGTGACTAGCTAAAAAGGCTTTCTTATGGACGCTAAGTTTTCGCTTTCGCGTACACATATCCTTAAGGAACTTGGCATAAGTAGGAATTTGCCTAATTGCATCTAATAAAGGAAGGTTTATGGTAACTTGCTTAAAAACCTCCAATATGTCATTAAAGTTCGATTCCTTCTTTGTTGGTACTAATAATTGGGGGAACGGGGCTCTAGGCACAGAATCAGACCTCTCAGGACCGAATTGGCATCATCAAAAATTTTATCGGTCTCCTCGGCTAGTGGTGGTCCCGAGGGGTGAGATCCCGAGGGTGAACTACGTATGTTCACTATCGGGCATGGTTACCGATTGTCTACTACTCTACCACTCCTAAGGGTTCTAATAGCATTCAACTGATTCGATGATTTTGCACCTACTTCATGAACTCCTCTAGGGCTGGGTAGTGTTTGACTAGGAAACTTACCTCTTTCTCTCAAGACTCATGTATCAGACCAACCTGGGTTTTTAGCTCGGAAATAGCCTGACTATTTTCTTGTCCTATCCTGTTACTAGCTTGTAGACTTTGTTCTACCGATAAATTTGAAATTTTGCGAGCTTTCTTTGAGTTAATAAGTTGAGAGACTCCTCTAAGCTTAGGATTTTCTTATCTGACTGATTCTGGAACTGAACTGGTCCTGAAGGATTCTTAGTATAGCCAAAACCTGGGGGAGCATTAGAATTACTAAACTGACCTTGATTCTGACCCTTAGACCATGAAAGGTTCGGATGGTTTCTCCAACCAGGATTATAGGTTTTTCGAATATGGGTCAAACTTAAGAAGGTTATCAAATCTAGTGTTATTATAGAGAGCATTGGCTTGCTCTTCATTATTCAGCCTTCCCAAAAGGCTCCAATCTACCACTAGTCTGACCCACTTCTAAAGCTTCTAACCTTTTTGTTATTGCAGCAATTTTGGCATCTGATTCAAAACCTCCTTCTACCCTATTAACGTTTCCTCTGCCTAGAAGAATTGTTTTCTGGGTTTCCCTATTATTTTCCCATTGTTGGGTTTTTTCGGCGATTTCATGCAAATATGTCATCGCCTCATCAACTGTTTGGTTTTCAAACCCACCGGTACACATAGATTCTACTGTGGTTGTAGTGGAATAATCTAAACCCTCATAAAGGATCTGAACTAACCTAACCTTTTCGAGACCATGATGAGGACATTGGGCTAATAAATCATTGAACCTTTCCAAATACCTATACAAAGATTCTCCCTCTTGTTCAGAAAACGTGCAGATTTGCGTCCTAATAGACGATGTTTTGTGCCTAGGGAAAAACTTGTTCAAAAAGGCAGATGTAAGTTGTTCATATGTTTCTATTGAACCAGAAGCCAAACTATATAGCCACGATTTGGCTTTATCTTTCAAGGAAAAAGGGAATTACCTGAGTTTCAAAGCATCATCATCGAGGTTTTTAATCTTTAGGGTACTACAAATTTCCTCAAAGTCCCTAACATGGAAATAGGGGTTTTCATTTTCTTTCCCTAAGAAGATTGGGAGCAGCTATAAGGTCCCAGGTTTAAGTTCATAAGTTGCTTCCGTTTCAGCTAACCTGATACACGAAGGACGAGTAGCCCTAGTCGGGTTCAACAAGGCTTTCAAAGTTGCCATTTATGGCACTATCGGAATATTAGGGATTGTCTCCCCAAACGGAAGTTCAAAAACGGGCTCTTCAAAAATTGGACTTTCTAAATTGAGGTAATCGAGACGCTTAGAACTACTAGGTTTCTCTTTAACAAATCTACCTAGGCGTCTCTTTTACGTTCGGGCATACAAAAGAATTCCACAAAAATCCGTGCACATGCAAATGCTTGGGCTCACTAATTTAGTTAAGCTTGGGTTACCACAGCAAAATATACCCAAAGGTACGAGGCTGTGGTTTGTGGACTTTCAGTGGTAACTCCCAAAAGGCCCAAGGCACGGTTCACTTACTAATCCACGAGTTTTCCTAAACTCGGTGATCTGACGAGGTGCAATTGGTGTGTGCAACTGTGTTTTTTTTTTTATAATAAATAAAAGTAAACAAGCAACCAAATAAAAAAATACAAGTCCAAAAGAAAATAAAGAAACTAATTAATAAAAGTCCAAAAATAATATCTTCGGTTTCTCCTTTTTTTTGGCAAGTTCAACTTTCCACTTATAGCTTTGAGTCAATCCTACACAACAAAAAAAAACAAAAATACCAAAGACGTAAAATAGAATAATAAAAAGAATCTATGAAAAAAAATAAAATAAAATAAAATAATAAAAATAAAAATTCAAAACCTAAAAATACAATAAACCTAAAACCTAAACCTAAATACAAGTCCACGTCGGCGGCGCCAAAAATTGATGTAGTTTTTACAGTGGTAAGAAAAGTGGTTCGTTAAAGACTTGTAGAGATTTGATTTTAGACTTAAGTTTCGAAAACTAAAAATAAAGAAAACTAAATTGAAGTTGTTATCAAGATTTTAAGAATACTGAGGCTAAGATTCCACTATTTTTCCAAGTTCAAAGCGATTTAACCCAATATTTATATTCATGCAATTTTCTCTTTCAATTTGATTCTAAACTATTGCAACAAGTAGATTCTCAAAATAACAAGTGTAAATCCAAGCATAGAACATCAAAACCTAGGTCCAAGTATGCTCTATCAAAAGAAATCACAATTGTTTAACAAAAATCATTCAAACAATTATCGATCAAGGCAAAATAATCATAAAAATAATTGCAATAAATAGATAAATAAGAATATACCACTTCTTGTTAGAAAAATAGCTTCCTCTATCGCCTCACAGAACGGGGGTTTAGCTCCTCATATTAACCACTTGCTCGAATACATGTTTGTTGCTCCAAAGTTGATTAAAAAGAAGAGAAGGTATAAAACAGCGTGTTTTAATGATTATAATTGTTCTGAACCGTTTTACAAAGAACCCTAACACAGAATCATTGCGAACTCGATTAATTGTTGGAAAAATTGTTACAGAACTGTTACAAAGGTATTAAATTTGAAAGGAAAGGCCACGGTTTCTGCGACTGCTATTGATAGGGTGTAGAATACATCCTATTTACTATCTATTGTTTATGCTTTCTTTGCTATTTTTCTTGTAAATTATGTATTTTACGTTTGTTTTGAGTTTTATAGCTACTTTGGAGTCGCACGGAGGAAAAGAAGAATAAATGATCCAATTTGAGCAAAAAGGGCAGGATTGTCATTTCACAGGAAAACACTATCGGGAGACGAGCCACGGTTAAAGGGCAACTCTCTCAGAGGAGTATTAAAAGTAGCCAGCTGATGTTAAAGGGGTACCTACATGTTAGGGGCTATACACTGGGGTATCCCTTATCTAATGAGTGGGGTGTTTATACCCTATCCCTGGGGTGTCCCCTAGCCTATATCTGATGGGGTACCATTATTCATTCCCTACTCCTACAACCCTAGAATTGAGAATTTGCTCGATTATTACCTCTCATTCATCACCTTCACCTGACACTAAAAAGAAACAACGACTGCTGCTTCATAAACCGAGAGATTTGAAGATCGTAAAATTGAATCTGAAAATCGAGTGAAACCGAGAGAGAGAGAGAGCTGTTGCCACTGTGAAATCGAGAGAGATGAACGACGAGAGCCAGAGATCGAACTCAGAGACTCAGGAGGAATTGAAGTTTGAGACCAGATCGAGACGCTGAACCTGAAATCGAGAGAAGATTGAACAGGGTTTCGATTTGAAGAGGAGCTCAGAGAGGATGAATCAGAGATGGGTTATGGCTAATTAAGGGTTTCTGAAGTTGTTATTGTTTGAATCGATTAGGGTTTGTTGGTCTAAAAGATGATGTTGATGCTGATGTTGCAATCGATTCAGGGAAGATGAATTGAAGGGCTGAATAGGTGGTGGCAATGTTTGAGAAGGTGAATCGAAGATTAATGGCTGCTGTTGATGTGAAGTACAACAAGGAATAGTGTTCGAATGATCTTAATAGTTGTTGATGCTGTTATTTTGCACTGGGTGTGTTGTTTGTCATGGGTACGAGAATGGGTTCGATTTTCTGATACTATTGGTGGCCGCTGGTTGAAATCGAGAAGCAGTGAAGAAATTGAAACCAAGAAGACGAGGGGAGGTGGAGATGAAGTCGATTCAGAGCTGAGTGAGAAGAAGGAAGTGAAGAGAAGGGGTTTGAGGTTGTATTCGAATTGGGTTTTTGCTGTGAGAGCTGAGTTGCTGGTGAATCGGGAGTAGAGTGAAGCTGATGGTATAGGAATGGCAATGGTGGAAAACTCAAGTGCAGGAATGGATTATTGGACTGTGAGAGACTCGAGTTATTTGCTGAGAAGATTGAGCCGATGGCAATTGCCAATGAGGCTGGTGATGGTTGGAGGATCTGGTGCTGTTTGAGCCAAGAAGTGATGTTGTTGGATGAATTGAGAAACTGAATCTGCTGGTGAGCTGAGCCTCTGTTAATTGCAAGCAGAGAAGGAGTTGCTGTCGCTGCTGAGTTAGGCAAGATTTGATCATTTTTGATGCTGCAATGTGCAGCTGTTGGTGGTTGAATAGAGATGTTGCTGCTCAAACCTGTGATTCAGCTATACACAGAAAAGATAAACACTCAACTCTGTTGATGAATGAATGCTAAACTAGATGTATGCTAGGATTCTTAACAGGTGAAGAAAGATAGGCCTGAATTTGGCCTGAGAAAGTTCTATAAACAGTAGAAACTCACGGAAATTTGTCCCGACGAGTCAATCGGGGACCGATCCATCCACGACTCAACCTGACCCAGCTGGACGATAGAAGCCGAATCAAGGTCGACTGGTAGCTAACTCCCTCTTCCGCCTTGACCGTTGGTGACGGTTGACCCGTTTGACCGTTAGTCCTAACGGTGGATCGACGGAATATTCCGTCGAATATACCATTGACGGACAGAATTTTCAGGTGACCGGCGGCGACTTTTCCGGCCATAATACCAGTTTTTCGGCGAGCCAAAAATTCCAGAATTTTCTGTGGACTTCTCTCATGGGTGTGAAGACTTGGACTAGGAATTGGATGGAGAATTGGGCTCAAATTTGGAAAGAGAAGATGGAAGAAGAGAAAGACTTGAATTTGGAAATTGAATTGCTAAAGGAAAAGGGTTCTATTCCTTGGAAGATTTGGAGAATATTGAAGCCTATAAATAGAGAAGTTCTCTACATCTTTTTACACATCTCTCTACACACACAACACTTGTGTTTTTGTTTGCTTTTCAAAATTCTTCTTTTAATTATTTGTGTGAACTTGAAAAATTCTCCCTTTAATTATTTGTGTGAATTTCAAAAACATGAGTAGCTAATTTTCTTATTGATTGAGAATGAATTCCTAGTTCTTAATATATGATTTGAGTTTTGTTTCAATTCTATCTTGAAGTTTTTCACATGATTATCGTTTGTTTCTACTATTAGGAATGTTTATTCATTCATGATTGATTGATAGGTTGTTTAGAGTGCACGCTAAATTGATTTGTTAATTTGATCTAAAGCTAGTGAAAGTTAGGGGATAAGTAATCGTTTCTTGACTCTTTACATAAGTAGCAAACACGAGACCTTGCGGAGGATTCCGTGGAGCAATTGTGTGTGAAAACAACGTTAGCAAGTAGACCTTGATCTAAGAGTCTAACTACTAATATTAACCTAACAAGTTCATAAATCTTAATGCGTTTATTTAAATTACATCTAGAGTGATCTACTACTAGGTGGTTTGGTAAATAGAATCCGGTAGTCGAGAACTTCCGTATCAGGGTGATACAAGGGATTTAGGGGTTTAGCACCGATCTATTTGCTTTACCTACCGTTGGTGGTAATTTGTGACTAATAACAAGTAGAAAAGAACATAACTTGATTCATTGTTTTGCAACGAAGAAGGATTCCTTGATCTTGTCTCTCTTATTGATTTCAACTTTATCTTTTAATTGCTTTGTTTATTTTCTTTTGCTTTTTACACCCCCCTTTCGTGACAATTTTTACAACTAGAATCTCTTGCTCCTCGTGGGAACGAACTTGACTTCCATTATATTATTGTTAATTGAGTGGAAATAAGATATTAATTTGATTGCACCTACGACACGCATCAAATTTTGGCGCCGCTGCCGGGGAGCAACGGACGATTTTAGTTGTTTTTATTTTTCTTTTTGCTATATTCTTGGTTTGTTAGATTCTATACCGTATCTAACTTGCTTTCACAACTCCACCCCCGTTTCCTAGCCGATTTTCTAATTCAAAGAAAGACTTGGAATACAAGGATATGTGGGACATCCTTAAGAAAGTACAAGTCAATATACCACTCATTGAAGCTATTCGTCAAATTCCTCGTTGTGCAAAGTTCTTAAAGGAGTTGTGCATGAAGAAGAAAAGGTTAAAAGGGAATGAAGTCATGAGTGTGGGGGAGAATGCTTCGGCGTTCATTCTCAAGAAACTCCCACCAAAATTAAAGGACCCCGGTAGTTTCACTATACCTTGCACAATTGGTAAAACAAGGTTTACTCGAGCTTTACTAGATTTGGGTGCATCGGTTAATGTTATGCCTTCCTCAATTTATGATTCTTTGAATCTTGGTCCTCTTAAGGAGACCGGGGTAGTTCTTGAACTTGCTAACCGATCTAATGTTTACCCGAAAGGGATTGTTGAGAATGTTTTGGTGCAGGTTAATGAGCTTGTATTTCCGGCCGATTTCTATGTCTTAGACATGAATGATGAGAATTCTTCCAAGTCTACACCTTTGCTATTGGGTAGACCGTTCTTGAGCACCGCCGGAACAAAGATTGATGTCCAAAATGGCACCTTGACTATGGAGTTTGATGGTACACTCATCCACTTTAATATCTTTGAGACAAAGAGGTACCCTAGTGATGTGAAGTCATGTTTTCCCGTGAAAGAGATTGATCCGGGCTAATAAATCTTGCAAGAGCTAAGTCGGGCCGTCGACTTTAAAACAAGCGCTTAATGGGAGGCAACCCATAGGTTTTGTATTTCTTATCTTTTTGCTTTTTGTTATTTCTTTTTCTTGTTTCTTATCATGTTAAAATTTCCCACCTTGACTTTACTAGGAGGATTCAATTACATTGAGGACAATGTAAGGTTTAAGTGTGGGGGAGTGGTTAAGCATGTATTTATGTATTTAAAAAAATTACAAAAAAATTTAAAAAAATTTAAAAAAAAAAGTTTTACATAAAACTCCAACTTTTAGAGATTTTAGAGTCACTAGCATACTTCTAGGTATGTTTACATAGAGATTTTGACCGACATAATTGAACTTGGAAGTGTTAGAGAACTACATTCGGATTTCTTGCTTGTTAGAGTGTTAAATAATGGATTTAATCATGCCGGTGATGCAAATTTGGTGCAGGGAGAAATGCATTATTAGAGTTGCTGATCAATCATCAGTGGAGACTACCCATATTCATATCATGTGAGGCACCGACCAGAAATTTTCCATCTACTAAAGAGCTTTCTTTTGAGTGTGTGTCACCGTACGTTAATTAGGGTAGAATGGTGAGCTACCCAACCTCCCACCAATAGAAGCACTACTCTTTGATCTCTTGAGTGCTAATTTTGTCAATCATGAGGGTGACGTCTATAGATGAAAGCCTCCTTCTTGTAATTCGATTCGCAGTTAGCACCATTCTCTCTTTCGACAACAACGGATCCATAGAAACACCATCATCATCAACAAGGAGCGACATCAAAATCTACAAGGAAAGTTGGAAAAGTTCAAGGTTTATAAGCAACGAAACGAGAAAAAGAGCAAATTTCATATTCAAGTAAAGCAACATACAAAGAACAGATTTTTACATATTTGTTGAGGACTTACAATACAATGAGGTAATTCTATATTCAAGTATAAAGACTTATTCACAAGAGCGAAGAAAACCAAAAGGTGAGAATTGTTGAAGTTTATGATTTCGAGACGATACAAGTTGTGAAGAATCAAGCGGTAAAATACTTCTCCCACGGCCACGGTTTGTTTATTTTCACTTTGTTATATTTCTCTTAGTTCTTAAAAAAAAAAAAAAAAAAAAAAAAATTGAAAAAAGAAAAGAAAAGAAAAAAAAAAGACAAGAGAAATATTTGTTTTGTTAATAAGCCGTGGGGAAGGAAAATCTATAAGGAAGTTTCAAGCGACAAGGATTTAAGGTAAAAAGAGTTACAAAGTGTCAAGGATTTATGAAATTCGAGAGTTTATCATCAAAAGTTGAAACCGAAGACGGAAGAAGATCAAGACGAGGAGCGGAAGACGTTTCTATTGGATTCCGTGAGAGTGGTGTTATCATAATTGGCGATCGGATGTGAAGGTGAGTAAGTAATCTCATCCTCAATAATAATGGTTGATTTCCTTTCGTAGAGATCGTCAGAAAAATGGTTTTTCAAAATGTTAAAAGATGTGGGTTTTTAAAAATATTTAGGAAGTTGTCCTTCCCACCATTCAACGTGTTGCGGCAGAATTCTCTCTTCATTCCTACCGCACACATGTGAGAACCATAAAAAAGCGAGTCTTTTTGAGTGCAATTATCATAAAATCCTTTTGGTGAGGCGGCGAAGTCGAGGCGAAATGCTTATTGATCGTTTCTCAAACACGCGTTCTCTCATTATGGTGTGGTTATTTCTCACTCAACATTTAAGAATGAGAATATGTTCTTTAGTATTTCTAACTTCTTATTACTAGAATGCAGAAACTCTATGTCTTCATAACTCTTTGGATGCTTGGGACGCTTGAACGCTTTGAAGTTGTGAGTTTTTAGTTTGATTTGCTCGAGGACTAGCAAAGTCTAAGTGTGGGGGAATTTGATAGGGTGTAGAATACATCCTATTTACTATCTATTGTTTATGCTTTCTTTGCTATTTTTCTTGTAAATTATGTATTTTACGTTTGTTTTGAGTTTTATAGCTACTTTGGAGTCGCACGGAGGAAAAGAAGAATAAATGATCCAATTTGAGCAAAAAGGGCAGGATTGTCATTTCACAGGAAAACACTATCGGGAGACGAGCCACGGTTAAAGGGCAACTCTCTCA
The DNA here is from genome assembly GCA_023531295.1 of Papaver armeniacum. NCBI lineage: Eukaryota > Viridiplantae > Streptophyta > Magnoliopsida > Ranunculales > Papaveraceae > Papaver > Papaver armeniacum. The sequence continues at coordinate 27,550 of JAJJWW010000550.1, forward strand.
GAGGAGTATTAAAAGTAGCCAGCTGATGTTAAAGGGGTACCTACATGTTAGGGGCTATACACTGGGGTATCCCTTATCTAATGAGTGGGGTGTTTATACCTATCCCTGGGGTGTCCCCTAGCCTATACAGTGGGGTACCATTATCCATTCCCTACTCCTACAACCCTAGAATTGAGAATTTGCTCGATTATTACCTCTCATTCATCACCTTCACCTGACACTAAAAAGAAACAACGATCACGCTTCATAAACCGAGAGATTTGAAGATCGTAAATTGAATTCGAAAATCGAGTGAAACCGAGAGAGAGAGAGAGTCACACTGTGAAATCGAGAGAGATGAACGACGAGAGCCGAGAGATCGAACTCGGAGACTCAGGAGGAATTGAAGTTTGAGACCAGATCGAGACGCTGAACCTGAAATCGAGAGAAGATTGAACAGGGTTTCGATTTGAAGAGGAGCTCAGAGAGGATGAATCAGAGATGGGTTATGGCTAATTAAGGGTTTCTGAAGTTGTTGTTGTTTGAATCGATTAGGGTTTGTTGGTCTAAAAGATGATGTTGATGTTGATATTGCAATCGATTCAGGGAAGATGAATTGAAGGGCTGAATAGGCGGTGGCAATGTTTGAGAAGGTGAATCGAAGATTAATGGCTGCTGTTGATGTGAAGTACAACAAGGAATAGTGTTCGAATGAGCTTAATAGTTGTTGATGTTGTTATTTTGCACTGGGTGTGTTGTTTGTCATGGGTACGAGAATGGGTTCGATTTTCTGATACTATTGGTGGCCGCTGGTTGAAATCGAGAAGCAGTGAAGAAATTGAAACCAGAGCAGACAGGAGGTGGAGATGAAGTCGATTGAGGCTGAGTGAGAAGAAGGAAGTGAAGAGAAAGGGTTTGAGGTTGTATTCGAATTGGGTTTTTGCTGTGAGAGCTGAGTTGCTGGTGAATCGGGAGCAGAGTGAAGCTGATGGTATAGGAATGGCAATGGTGGAAAACTCAAGTGCAGGAATGGATTATTGGACTGTGAGAGACTCGAGTTATTTGCTGAGAAGATTGAGCCGATGGCAATTGCCAATGAGGCTGGTGATGGTTGGAGGATCTGGTGCTGTTTGAGCCAAGAAGTGATGTTGTTGGATGAATTGAGAAACTGAATCTGCTGGTGAGCTGAGCCTCTTAATTGCAAGCGAGAGAAGGAGTTCTTTGCCCATTCTTTGAGTTAGGCAAGATTTGATCATTTTTGATCCGCAATGTCAAATTTGTTGGTGGTTGAATAGAGATGTTGCTGCTCAAACCTGTGATTCAGCTATACACAGAAAAGATAAACACTCAACTCTGTTGATGAATGAATGCTAAACTAGATGTATGCTAGGATTCTTAACAGGTGAAGAAAGATAGGCCTGAATTTGGCCTGAGAAAGTTCTATAAACAGCCGAAACTCGGCCGGAAATTTGTCCTGACGAGTCAACTGGGACCGATCCATCCACGACTCAACCCAGCCCAGCCAGACCAGTAAGCCGAATCAGAAGCTGACTCGGTAGCTAACTCCCTCTTCTGCCTTGACCGTTGACTGAAGGTTGACCCGTTTGACCGTTAGTCCTAACGGTGGACTGACGGAATATTCCGTCGAATATACCATTGACGGACAGAATTTTCAGGTGACCGACGACGACTTTTCCGGCAGGATTCCGACCATAATACCAGTTTTCCGGCGAGCCAAAAATTCCAGAATTTTCTGTGGACTTCTCTAATGGGTGTGAAGACTTGGACTAGGAATTGGATGGAGAATTGGGCTCAAATTTGGAAAGAGAAGATGGAAGAAGAGAAAGACTTGAATTTGGAAATTGAATTGCTAAAGGAAAAGGGTTCTATTCCTTGGAAGATTTGGAGAATATTGAAGCCTATAAATAGAGAAGTTCTCACATCTTTTACACATCTCTACACACACAACACTTGTGTTTTTGTTTGCTTTTCAAAATTCTTCTTTTAATTATTTGTGTGAACTTGAAAAATTCTCCTTTAATTATTTGTGTGAATTTCAAAAACATGAGTAGCTAATTTTCTTATTGATTGAGGATGAATTCCTAGTTCTTAATATATGATTTGAGTTTTGTTTCAATTCTATCTTGAAGTTTTTCACATGATTATCGTTTGTTTCTACTATTAGGAATGTTTATTCATTCATGATTGATTGATAGGTTGTTTAGAGTGCACGCTAAATTGATTTGTTAATTTGATCTAAAGCTAGTGAAAGTTAGGGGATAAGTAATCGTTTCTTGACTCTTTACATAAGTAGCAAACACGAGACCTTGCGGAGGGATTCCGTGGAGCAATTGTGTGTGAAAACAACGTTAGAAAGTAGACCTTGATCTAAGAGTCTAACTACTAATATTAACCTAACAAGTTCATAAATCTTAATGCGTTTATTTAAATTACATCTAGAGTGATCTACTACTAGGTGGTTTGGTAAATAGAATCCGGTAGTCGAGAACTTCCGTATCCAGGTGATACAAGGGATTTAGGGGTTTAGACGATCTAGCCGCTTTACCTACGGTTGGTGGTAATTTGTGACTAATAACAAGTAGAAAAGAACATAACTTGATTCATTGTTTTGCAACGAAGAAGGATTCCTTGATTTTGTCTCTCTTATTGATTTCAACTTTATCTTTTAATTGCTTTGTTTATTTTCTTTTGCTTTTTACACCCCCCTTTCGTGACAATTTTTACAACTAGAATCTCTTGCTCCTCGTGGGAACGAACTTGACTTCCATTATATTATTTTTAAATGAGTGGAAATAAGATATTAATTTGATTGCACCTACGACACGCATCAGCTATTAAGTGTTGTTCTATGTTCTTCTTCAACCTCTCTCTTGTATCTCTGCAACTTGTTTTTTTGGTGCTCTGTTATGTTCTAAACTTCCCCTAAAGTGTACGTACCCCTCCCTGACTTCTCCAACCTCTTTATATATATATCAGACCCCAAATAACTCGGCTTTTTCTTCTCCTCTCTTTCCCTTTTCTTCCACGGCAAGTCCCGTGTTTATTTCTCTTAACCTTCTCTGCACGCATTCTTCTAGGTCTCTGATTTGATGGAAACTCTTTCAATATATAGAATCAAGTCCCAGATCGATCAAAACTTTCCCAAGACTCACACAGACTTCCATATATGCGACAGAAATACCAATAATATTGCCGACCACTGCTCACTCCAAACCAATTATCGGGCCTCATTTACTCGAACCTATCACCTATAGTAACTCTGTTAGTCCATAAAAGGTCCAACCCGAAAGAAATACGCAGTTAAATCTCTCCCAATCTGCCGAAAAATCCAACTCCAAATTTGCTTCGTTCCCCATGAATTCCCTTAAAAAAGCAAAATTCAATTGTAGAAGATGGGTGGCCCCTAACCGAGTAGGGGTGTATTTTAGAGATGCCTTTGGATGCCCTGGGGCGCCCCTTAGTAATTTGGGTACCCCTTATCCATAGCGAGAGTCTGAATAGCAAGTGTCCTCCGGGCGCAACTTTTCGAGCCGATTTTTCCAAAAATGTTTATTGGCCGAAAATACCTACACACACATAAAACACCATAATAAGTACAAAAATGAGCACTATTAATATATAGAATCGAGACAAATTAGACACAAAAATGTGTCTATCAAAACTCTTTGTCAACATTTT
>JAJJWW010000551.1:0-51121 GCA_023531295.1 Papaver armeniacum
GGACTACCCATCTCGGGTGCCCCTTCATTTCTGACCGTTGGTCTTGACAGATGGCACGTTGTCTGAGTGCCACGGATGCCCCTATGTGTCATCCACGTGGACTCTGTTAGTACACGTGGCAATGGAGATAAATAAGTGTACTTACACAGTGGTTGCCCGCATTAAAAATCTTTCCTACAAAGGAACATGATGAGGCACATGGCTAATTAATCTCTTGTAGTTGCACGGCCACTCCATCAATAAGAACAACCATTATACTGAATTAGTTAATCTATTTGTTTGTTTCAAAATCAGCACAATCGATGGAGAAAGAGTGCAATAAGCGATCCATTTTGGTGAAAGCATCTGTACTAGAGAAAGTTATATTTCTAAGAAATATACAGCCGAGATTATTACTATGTAAATTCACATGGTTGTGTCAGGTAATACATCAGCAAACTCGAAACCGTAAATTCTTTTCGCCTGCCCGCTGTTTGCCCCATCCTGCACCATGCCATAAAAAGAAGAGGAGGAAGCAGCAGCAGCAGCAGAGAATTGAAGTCGGTTGCGAGATGGAGAATGGAGAATTGAAGAGTATTGCATGTTAAGTCTCTGTTATCTGATGCAATTATAAATTTGACTTCCCTTGCCACCAGCAACAATTCTTTTTTTGCTCGCGTGGCCCCAATGCTATTTTTTTAATTTACTTTTATTTTTGTAGGGAATCCGGTTGATATCAATTTGTATATGCCATACCACATTTCAGTATTGTGTGTTGGAATATTTTCAACAATGCTATCCAAGGAGGGTCCTGGGGGGCGTAGCCCCAGGGGTGTGGTCGATCGACGACTGTCGGGTCGTGGGGTCGGGGAGACCGCCTGGTGGGGTCTAGGGAGGCAACGCCCGGAAGAATTTTGGTTTTACACAACCTGTTTCGACAGTTGAAATCATATCCAATCTTCGATTCCAACGAGACGCCATTCATGTTCATTTGATGAAGAGACGCCATTCCCAACAGATGCAAAAGCATCTATAAATAGCATCTCCTCCTACTGCGTTTAATCACAACATCTCTAAACTCTCTCTGTTTTCTTTCTTATAAGCATCATCGAAACAAAACCAGTGTGTTCTTGGTTGGATCAAGGTCGTACAAGCTTTGAATCCAACAACCGTTGTGGGGCTTCAAGTATCCTGACGGCAATATTCAATTGACCTGTTTGTACTCACCAATTCAATTGGGAAAGGGTCGAATAATTGTCGAAAAGAATCTTTCATAAGAGCCTTGAACCCTAATACAACATTCTTTTCTTCACCCTGTTTTACTGCCAATTTTCCAACATTGTGGAAATCTGAAGGCCTTAATTGGAGAAAGATGAAGGCGACTGGTTTTTGCATACATATTATAGAAAAGTTACCCCATCATCCAGTTAGTTGGATAGTCGAATTGGTAGTTGCTGCTGCTATTTGTGTCTACTGCCATATCTCATTGGTAATAATGTATAGAATTCCATGCCAAAAGTCAGGCTTTCCAAATCAATCTTTTTTAAGCTCTCTGACTTTTACCGATAAAAACAGGCTCTCTCAATCGTTGCAAGAAATTAATGTAGCTTAGAGCAACCACAATCACGACCAAATTTGGGGACTATACCCAAATTTAGTCCGAAAGTGAAGTGCCGTGGAGAGGATCATAGTTATATTTGGTCTGGAAAACTAGGGTTTGAGACCAAATGTAGTCGTCAACCCAGACCAAATCAAAATATAGTGAACCTTAAGTATAATGAGCGTGAGAGGTTAGGCGTGAGTATAGTGGGCGTCTGGGTTTAGGCGTTAGTATAGTGAGCGTCCGAGGTTGGAACATTAATAGAATTAGCGTCTGAATGGGGCGCGGTTATAAACACCGTCGGGGAAAACGGTTGTTATACCCACGCCTCATGCCAAACGTTGATATAGTCTCCGCCCCAATTATGTTATACTTTTCTCTTGTTAAAAATAAATAAATTATGTTATACTTTATCAAATTAGAAAAAGTCATGGTTCACATAACTAACCCCACAAAACGCTTGTTATACATCCGCATGTTGGTTGGGCTCTTATTTCATCTTCGTCCCATGCCAAGCGTGAGTAATAGTTGCGCCCCATGTGTACGTCCACAATACCCACACCTCACTAGCATACGCTCGTTATACACCCGCTTAACTCCATGCGCTGGTATATCGTCCGCCAGACTAAAATTTAGTCTTTCACCATTGCACTTCACCTCCATTAAAACCATTTTTTTAGCTTTTAGTCTGCATTTTGGTATTTAGTCCCTTCCATGACTGTGGTTGCTCTTAGGGCACGGAGTTTTATCATGGATGTTTAGGATAAGAAAATCAAAAATGATTAGCATATTTGGAAATTATTATGGGATATTGCACCGTGTGAGAGGGATGGAAGGACCCACTCCACCATTATCAATTCCAATGGTAGTTATTTCCCTCTACGGGATATCTCATGAGATAATATCCTCTCACGTAGAATCATTCCAGGAACATGAAAAAAAATGAGCTTATTGGGACACCAATAGGTTTTGAGATGATGTACCATATTTTTTTCTCGAGCTTATTGGGACACCAATAGGTTTTGAGATGATGTACCATATTTTTTTCTCATCAATGATTTACATTCCCGACCCATGGTATTGGGACACTGAAAGCAAAAAGATGGGATTGCGGTAGCCTAATACATTGGTATAGTGATACGAAAAAAAAATAATAATAATTACAAGACATAGGATTTGTAACCATCCAGCTTAGAGGCAATGCCTCATATATTGATAAGAGAGTTGGTTATATTTGTATTCCAGAATTAAAAGTTCAAATCGTTTAAGTTGGTTACTATCATATCTCTAGCCTAAGGGTGAAAGGTGCCGACATCCAATCTTGTGTCTGCCATTAGCTGGTAGTATTAATTGCAGTTAATAATAGTTAGTTAGAGTTAACTATCTTAATCTTAGTAGTTAGTCGTCAAGTATAATTATAATGGACATGTAAGACGCAACCACCGGGGATGTTAGTGATTGTTACATTCTAGGTTACATGAGTCTAGCTTTATAAACTATGGAGCCATTAAGTGAAGAGTTATCGTAATTTTTATCAATTGAATCGTTTAACGATTTTTGGTGGGTTCTTCATTGAACCAGATAGGTTTGATTCGTGATAATCAAAAGTTCACCCTAAGTCTTGACCCAATCTTATCATTGTACAATCAAGTACATGATAATTGGTAAGAGCAGTTTTGTTCCTTAGTGTTTCTGCTATGGCGGAGCTTGATGATACAATAAAGAGGGAGAAGAAAATCAAGGATGATTTACTTAATCTTCGCTGGTTGTATGATACTCAAAAGCGAGAAGATGACTCTCCAACTTGAGAGTATAACCTTCCGCATATGTTGAAGCTCATCAGCATGGCGAAGAAGAAGTTAAAGTCAATGCTTGGGGTTTGGAGAAGCTAAGTAGATTAAAGAGAAATTTTTCACTTAAAAATTCGTAATTGATTCAATCTGAAAGTTAATCTTTGAGTTAATTATGGATTCATTCAACTCTGAAGAAATAAGAGATATCAGCAGTGACTCTTCAATTCTAACAAAGGAGGTACCGGGTGAATCTGTGGATTGCTTAATGAGGATGCAATAATTCTAGACCTAAATCGAAAACTCTTCCCAATTGTCCTTTGTCAAATCGAAACTGTTGTTGGTAAAGAGATCTTGAGTTTATGCAAACCACTAATTGGTGAGTGTTTTACCATTATTCTCAATTCATCACGTAGCATATTTGATTGTGGAAAATTTTTCAAACTCATTAAAAAGTTTTATTATTTGGATGGTGATTATGAATTTGTATTCGATACAACTCTTCATGTTTATTTGCACTATATGTTGGTTCAATTTTAATGATCAATGACATTGGCAATTATGTTCATGAGCTGGTTAGCAATCTTGGATCCCAATCAGCTTGGTTGACTAGTGAATCAATTGTGGGTATGTTGGATAAAGGTGGTGTTACTAGTACTGCGGGGATGTTGTTTGATAAAATACTTGAGGGTAAAGTTATGAATTTGAGTGGTGTTGGAGTTAATTTCCTCTTGTAGCTCAAAATGGGTGGAGTTTATGATCGTGGGAAAGAAATTGTACTTCTGGAAAGGTATTATAAATTTGACGTGGGCTTGAAATTATTGGATACATACTATAGAGAACTTATTCAAGAGTTAATTTATAAACATGCGTACTAGTCAGATTCATGGTCTAGTGCTTGACAAATGTTTGGTAAAATATTTCAAATGGATACTATGTGTCTCAAGAGAAAAAATGTTACCAGTCGTCAATATCCTAATCAGAAATATTTTTACTCTAGTTTCAACTTTACAGGTTAAGTATTTGATAGTAGAAAAAAATTGAACTTATTACGGGGCTCATATCTTGCTGGTAAATATAAATTCTATGATATGGTAGCTTCCCGTTTGTTTATATTCAATATCTGTATGAACTTAATGGCTGGATACAATGAAAAGTCATTCGTGAGTTAGTTCTTGACGAAATTGAGGGTGTTTGTGTTTCTTAAGAATAGTGACAGTCGTGATGGCAGTCAGTTGTTTGCAAAAAGAGGTAATATAACTCATTATGTATTGATGCTTCTGTGGATGCGAATGGGTGAATTTCAGAATGCTTATAAATGCCTCCGTGGGTGTGAATGGACGAAATTCATAATGTTTGATCAAAGGCATGAGATGTGCGGAGAAGCATTTTTTCTTTTATAACTGAAGTGTGGGTACTTGTTAGTATGTAGTTCATTCTCTTGCATTATTATATTATCTTTAATCTTGGTTAGTGAGTTTTAAATGTGTTTTTTTGGATACTTTAATTATAATTTGTCATGGGTTATTTGAAATGCAACTTCGGACACTAGTTCATCATGTATTGTTGTTTAATTTGGATCATGGTAATTGGTTTGACCGACTTGTTAGATCCTATTTTACATCAGTTAAAAGGAGTTAGCTTCTCCTTCGAGTTGGACCTTATCTTTTCTTGGGGCTTCGTATTGTTTAAGTTCATATGATTTTTTGCATGGCCTATCGATTGACTATACTCATAGGCCTGAGTGCCCGACTGGGTTGATCATTTTGGCAGAGTTACAATTTTCAGTTGGACTGCAAAAATAACCATTCCACCCTTGGGATGTAAAATGTTTGTTTTGCCCTTGAAAAAAATCACCATTTACACGCATATGTTTATTATGGTTTTTTTTTTCCCGGCTACAGTATATGAGAGTCTTGCACCTCATGAGCAAGTTAGGGTAAAAAATTTGCAGCCCAATATTTTGTTTCCCTAATTTTACTGTGCAAAGTATCTTACTCATTTTTTCAACTGAGGGGTGGGTTTGTACAAGTTTCACTATAATTTAGATTCACATCCTTGTTACAACTATTTGTGTGATTTGTGGTACCATTCTTCGAAGGGTCATAGCTGGACAGAAATTATTGTCAGCATGGTGGGAAATGAAATTGTGCTCATTGTGATTCAAACCACAAATACGCCGATGTTGGTTCAAAGTCTTCAATTGAGTTGAAGCAACTCTTAGTTGGCGTGACGTCAGCTAAGGGAATCAATTGCACGGAGTCCTGCTGGTATTCTAGAGGCGTAAGGAGCGCGAATGTACCTTAATCGGTGGGATACCTTTTAGGGCTCAACTACATTCTAGTCCAAAGTTAATTGGTAGTAGGCTAATGTCTGTAGCGGCTTAATACAGTTTGATGTTCAATATGGACTAGGTCCCGGGGTTTTTCTGCATTTGTGGTTTCCTTGTTAACAAAACTTCTGGTGTCTGTGTTATTTATTTTTCCGCTTATATTGTTTATCTTTATAATTGAAATATCACAGGTTGTGCGTTGATCAATCATAGTAGATACTTCCGACCTAGTTTGTTGGATACGACTTGATTGATTCTTGGACATTGGTCTTTGGTACCGTCCAAGTAATCTCTTTGTGATTAGGTTCACGGATTTGATTTTGTAAATGTTCTAATCACAAGAGAAAGAGGGAGAGATAACTCTAAATACTATTTTTTGATTGAGTTTAACCCTCGGAGTTGTATTGAGTTTGTCCATACAGATTTCCTAAGAAAAAGTTGGTGGTATATTTTGGTACCCCGCATCTTCAGATATACCGTGGTGATCAAACTCCGAGGATCATAGTAACGGATAAGGACCAAACACTAATGAATGCCATAGGGGTAGTTTTCCCAGATGTTAAGTATTTTCTATGCACATGACACATACAATGCAATATTAGAAGTAATTGTAGGGGTCATATCCAAAAGGCAAAGCCACAAAAAGGTACCGCTCGCGAGAAGGCCGTAGATGAGAATTTTTAAAAACAAACTCCGGAACAACGAGAGGAGGAGAAGAATTAAAGCAGAAAAGAGTATGAGGAGAATGGGTTACAACAGAAGGCTTTTCAACATCATTGGGATATAATGGTACACTCAATGTCCATGGCCGAGTTTGAATCTTATTTGGAGAGTTTTATTAGGCTATGGAAGAAGGATTATGATAAATATGTGGTTTATTGCTTGAAGGAATTTGAAAAGACGAGGGTACCCAAATACACCACAATCCTTAAATTATCCACCTATAAGTCCTCTTACTGAAAGTGATTGTCTATGGACAAAGTAGAGACAATATAACAAATCAGTATTCACACTTTGTGTGATCGTCTATGGATACGAGATCGAGACAATACAATAATCAAAGTGTGATTACTTGATAATAGGTTCAGACTTAACCAAACTCTATAAGATCACTATCAAGTAATACATGATTAACGTTTGTGTATTTTACTTTTAATTATAATAAACAATTATAATTGAGGAAATAGAAAAGTAAAAGTCACATCAATATTTTGTTAACGAGGAAACCGCAAATGCAGAAAAACCTCGGGACCAAGTCCAGAATTGAATACTCTCAGAATTAAGTCGTTATACAAAATCTAAACCAAACTTTGTATAGTTGAGACCAAGCAACTAAACCTATTTCACTTAGTTTCTTCAGTATCCCTGCGCTTCCGACATTCAATAAGTGCACGCACTGGAACAATTCCTTCGGATCGTATTCCAAACTGTAAAGGAACAACAAATTTGTTTGGTAACAACTCTATTGATTCTTTCCGGTAAAGATATCTCAATTCATATGCAAAGGATCTTCCATTTAAACTAATAAACTCCTTTGCCTGGTGTTGATGTTGGTTTTTATCTTAGGGTTAAAATTGTAAAACTGTACAACTGACATGACGTCACTATGACCATTAGCACATTTATTGAATCTATCAGCATGCATACGCAAGAATTACCGGGGTACCTTTTTTTTACATGGGTCATGTTCCACGGCAGAACCCTTAACATTGACCGACATCATCTATGCCAAACCCTAATTCTCATGCTACCACGCCAAGGCATGCCAACCATGCCAGTCGCACCACTGTGCCAATGGCAAACCATGCCAGCCACATCTCCGCGCCAAGGCATGCCAACCATGCTAGCCGCACCATGCGCCAAGGCATGCCAACCATGCCAGCCGCGTCAACGGCGCTCAGGCATGCAAACGATGCCAGCCGCGTCTACCGCGCCAAGGCATGCCAACCATGTTAGCCGCACCATGCGCCAATGACATGCCAAACCCTTGGCCCCACCATGCCAACCGAACATTGCCTTGGCCCCAACCATGCTAGCCGCACCATGCGCCAATGGCATGCCAAACCCTTGGCCCCACCATGCCAACCGCACCTTGCCTTGGCCCCACCATGCCAAGCCAACCGCACCTTGCCTTAGCCCCACCATGCCAAGCCGTCTGTGCCAAACCCTTGGCCCCACCATGCCAAGCCAACCGCACCTTGCCTTGGCCCCACCATACCAAGTCGTCGTGCCAAACCCTTGGCCCCACTATGCCAAGCCATCCGCGCCATGCCATGCCGGCTTTCCCTATTGCGGCTACCAAAACGAAGGCGTGCGACGATCAACGGCCACCCTTCCATCCTAGATGCAAATCCTAGCCGTCCAAGGTCGCCAAACAACGCATGGTAACCTTTGGCCCAAAATCCTAGTTTTGGCCACGCCAAACCGCGCCAAGGCATGCCATGCCACATGTGCCAATGACATGCCAACCGCCTTGCCGCGCCATACCATGCCGGCCTTCCCCATGCGGCTACCAAAACGAAGGCGTGTGACGATCAACGGCCACCCTTCCATCCTAGATGCAAATCCTAGCCGTCCAAGGTCGCCAAACAACGCATGGTAACCTTTGGCCCAAAACCCTAGTTTTGGCCACGCCAAACCTCGCCAAGGCATGCCACATGTGCCAATGGCATGCCAACCGCCTTGCCGCGCCATGCCATGCCGGCCTTCCCTATTGCGGCTACCAAAACGAAAACGTACGACGATCAACGGCCACCCTTCCATCCTAGATGCAAATCCTAGCCGGCCAAGGTCGCTAAACAACACATGGTAACCTTTGGCCCAAAACCCTAGTTTTGGCCACGCCAAACCGCGCCAAGGCATACCATACCACATGTGCCAATGGCATGCCAACCACCCTGCCGCGCCACACCATACCGGCCTTCCCTATGCGGCTACCAAAACGAAGGCCTGCAACAATCAACGACCACTTTTTCATCTAAGGTGCAGATCTTAGCCGTCCAAGGTTACCAGCCAACGCATGGCAACCTTTGGCCCTAGTTTAGTCGCGCCTAAACAAAGCCAAAACCCTAACTTTTGGCCGCGCCTAAACTAAGCCATATTGATCATGCTTTCATGCCACTGGCTACCAAACGAAGGGTTGCAATAATCAACGGCTATCTTTCATCTTAAGATGCAAATCTCGACCGTCGAAGGTCACCACCGAGCCGGCAAGTCTCCCAAGCTCAACTCTCAGGACAACAACAACGTGCTACATGTTTTCCACGAAAACACTCGAGACATCAACGCATGTCACAAACTGGGGGATGCTCATTAGGTATTGGTTTGGCGGTTTACAGCGTGCGGCGTACACTACGCCCGTTATAAGAAAGTGTCATAAGGATGAGGCGGTTAGTAAATACAGGGAGTAATGGTGAAACACTTTCTTTTATGGAACATCAATTACAAAGTTAGGTTTACCACCTCCTCCCATTTACTCACCCGTTTTCCATTTCTTAATGAGACCAGAGTACGTTTCACTTCGACTTGTATAAATAGGCATTACCTATTTCCACCGAACAAAAAGTTCAGGTCGGGAGCATACAACACTCAGAAAACATTTGCTAGCTCTCCATCTCGTGAGCTTCCCACTTTCTCGATACAAATCGTAAAACAACTACTCTTCCAGAATCAACTATTCTGGTCTCAACACTTTCTTCGCTTCCCTCCCCAAAACCAACCCTTCTCCTTCACTTTGTGACCGAAGCAAGTCTGGAACGACCATTTCTTGGTTTAGTCCGGATTTGTACAGATTCATCTCTCGAATCTAAAGTACTCCCCTGCATTACATTGTTTAGGGTTTAAATTCGTTTCTCACCCACACACCCGAAATTACCAAAATCAGCAGATGCCGTTTTCACCCTCAAACAATTGGTGACCATAGTGGGAGATCAATCTCTCGGTTGCAATATCGATTTCCAAATTGCCGATATCACCTTTCAATTACAACTCCAACATGGTGGAACTCAGATCCGGATCAGCTGCCGAGAACACCAACGCAGAATCTGTCCCTGGTGTTAACGCTACTTCTAACAACATCACTACGCCACCTACTGACCCCAGTAACACCGAAAGCACTCCTTCAGGTGTAACACCGCCGATCACCAGAGCCAGAGCCACTGCTGCCTCTAATGTCCCTGCGCAACTTGCTAATCCTGGCAGTACTTAAAGAGCTCCTTCAGGCGCTACGCCACAAGTCACCAGGGCCAGAGCTGCTGTTACTGCTCCTAACACTTCGTCAAGCATGGCGCCTCCAACCGCCGCTAAGACTCCAACTGCCCCACCACCATCACTGATTTGATGGAACGGAAGGAGGTTCTCGCTAGAGCCCAGACGGATATGGTTTCGACACAGAAAGAAATACTCGTCTTTCTCAAAGCCCTGACAGAGCGGCTGCCGCGTGATTCATGCCCTCTAGAGCCGTTTAGAAACGCCTCCAACACCCCCGACGCTAGCACCTCGGCAGAACGCATCTCCGCGGACGGGGAGATTCGTGCGAGAACCCCATTGGAAAGAAGTCAGACGTCCAATTTTGTTACACGAGAGGATCCGGAACAACTTCTCCGGAATCGAATCAAGAATGATGAAATAGACATGCATCAGCATCAACCTCCTTACCCATCTGAAATACAAAGAATTCCTCTTCCAAGAGGATACTCCTCTCCTCAATTCACCCAGTACGATGGCACCGGAAATGCACGTGAGCATGTCTCTCGCTTCTTGGAGTCCCTAGGCGAACATGAATACAATCACGTTCTTTGTCTGAGGGAGTTTTCGAAATCGCTTACCGGAAGAGCATACACATGGTACAACAGTATCGCGCCAAACAGCATCCCCAACTGGGGTGGCATGGTTACCGCATTTTACAAGCAGTACTTCTTTGTGTCTCAACAAGTTACCTTCTCGGACCTAGGAAGGATGTACCAACGGGACAACGCACATCCAAATGATTTTGTTAAGAGATTTAAGGTTCAAGCACTAGACTTTCATGACCCAAACGTGACCGAGCAACAACTGGTGAATTCATGCATCAACGGTATGGCTCCCATTTACCGCGCCTTGCTAGAGAACCTGCGTTTCCAGACATTCTCCGAGTTCCATGAGGCTGCCAAGCGATCAGCAACGAAAGCACCAGTATTATTAGAAAGAGCTAGACCAACCAGAGCCGAAGACGTGCGCAAAACTCGCGGGAATAGATGTCTCATCAACAAGCAGTACAACGCTGGTCCCTCCTCTGTGAGCGTAGTAAACGAGGGAGGAAAAAGGAAGGCCCCAGTTGCAGACCAACAGCCTAAACGCGAAGCACCAGCACGACGAACAACTCCGCCATGGAAGGCCGCCGCTAAAGCTCCCATGCGTCATCACGAAGCTGAAGGAAATACCCTGGATTTCCCGTTTCCCATTGAGGAGGTTATTGAGCATGGATTCAAGATGATGTTATCAGTCTACCATCTCCCAGACGTCCACCGACTGATGCCGAGATGGCAAACCCCAAATACTGCCACTACCACAGATTTGTTCACCACCCAACCAGTGATTGCAACAGAATGAAACATATCTTCAAAGAAAAGATAGAAGCAGGGGAACTTCAACTAAGAAACGAGGGAGTACATCGAGACCCACTTCCGGTGAGGAATTGTGGAGTTTCTGGGGACTCCGTGCACGAGACTGTGCGATCCATGATGCAGCACGTATGCGAAATTCTCTACCTTTCCAAGGTGCAGCGCCAAGATATCTTCACAGCTCTCAATCGTGTCGTGTCGGACTGACGGATTTTTCCCTCCACGGAAGCCACGCCAAGAGCCCAAGCTCTCTCAGCGAGCGGAATCGAAAAGGACAACTGGGGACTGCTGACTACGTCCTATTTAAGAGGTATTGAATTCGACAACACGCTAATCGACATGGCCTCTGACTTCAACATTGTTACTTTCAAGACTCTGAAAGCTGCGGGATTTACGAAACAAGAGGTTACCCATTCCCCGTCCGTGATTAAGAACCCGGGAGGGGAATCCTTGAACGCGTACGGCTACATTAACCTCGAGATCAAGATGGGAGACGCTATAACGCATAACAAATTCCACATTGTCAAAGAACTGGGTTACGACATGATATTGGGGCACTTGTGGGTACTCGACAACAAGGATAAATTGGGAACATCCCCTATACCGATGTCAACGCCCGAAAGAATCTCCAACAAACCGTCTCACTTGCTGCCGCATCGACGAGTTACCGATGGAACCCGGACACCTAGAGATGACCTGTGGGCGCTAATTCATGGATTCCAAACGCAAGTAAGTTTGGCCGAACGATCTTCTCTACAACCAGTCATTTCTTCCCCTATTCTGTCATGGGGACTCAATGCGATTACTGGCGCGGACGCCGTCAAGAGATGTGAATGGGGCGCTGGGCCATTCAAACGCTTTGCAAAGAATTTGGAAGCTACCATCGAAACTGACGAGACCAAGATTCAAACGGTTACACAACACCCGAACTCGTTTCAAATCGGAGATATGGTGGTCAAAGTGAACTCATTTCAAGTTGGGACGATGCCGGTAAAGATAGCTGTTCAGACCGATTCACCCAAGGAAAAAGAATACGAGCCATATCTGGTGGCAGACGTCGTTTTGGGAGGTTATTGCAAGCTCATCAACACAAACAAGCTGAGAGGTGTGATAGTTCACTCGCGATGGCTCAAGCTTTTCAATTCTTAAAATGATGTACTACCCTCTTCTAGCCACTCTCCCTTTAGTATTTCCTTCAGCAATTCCTCCTTCCCTCCACAAAATATTTTTATCTCCCCAAGATGAATGCACCATTTGTATTCTTCTTTAGGGTTTCGTTTTTATTCAAAAGGCATACATTTCTTTCCAAATGAGTTTTCCAAATCTCAGGAAAATACACCAAATAAATCCCAAATCATTGAGAAGCCATTTAACCATCCAACCACAACCAAAAACACCAACCCATTCCAAGGGAAGGCTTGAGTCTTTCAAAAAAAAAATAAAAAAAAATGAGAAGTTTTATTCAAAAAACAGAAACCGCAAGCAGGATGCAAATTGAAGAAACCGTAACTTCGCCGCGAATACAAGGAAGGTAAATAAAAAACAAGTCTGCAAAACATCAGAACAACTAAGCGACGAATAGAAATAATGTAGAAGAAGAAGCTAGTCATAGAAAGCTAATGTGTGAATTGCCAATGCCTCGGTCAGAGCTTTTTCAAACACTTTCCCCAACAATCTTTCGGGCAGCAAAAGTTCCATCCGGAAGCCACATCAGCAATAGCAGCCTCAGCATCCCACCCGGAAGTCGCCTCAGCAGCAACATCATCCGTCTTTTTACTGACATCCGCCTTGGCAATCAATCCAACATATGCCACCACGACTTCTCCAATGCCGCCGACAACAGTTTTGCCGTCTTCTCCAAAATTTGTTTCAGTTTCATCAACCGCGAGATCATCATCTTCCTCGGAAGTCTTCTCAGCGACCTTTCGAAGAGAATTTCCCGATTCATCAGAATTAAGGGTTATGACACCGTCTTGGACGGGGGAGCTACATTGATTTTCCCCTAAAAGTTTCACAAGCTCGGCCTTCTGCCGTTTCAACTGAGAAGCAAACTGTCCCGCCCTAACAGTGGGCCGTGAAGAGGTTTTGTTGCACCAAATCCTCCCAACGCACTGGGATGCTTCGCCGCCTTCCCGTTCTTCCCCCAAAGGTATGTCCCGAATGATTTCGCCAGCTTCACGAAACAGAGATTCAATTATATTCAACGCCTCCCCATGAGAAGAAGACTGGTTTTCGTCGATTCCAAAGTTCCTCCCCGAAAAATTGGAGACATGTCTATCATTGGAAAGTCTCATTATGCGCTACAAAACCAGAGAAAGGATAGAGGATAGATACGATTTTAGAACGACCTGTGCAAATGAAGGATTCAAGATCATCTCTTATAACCAACATAGCGATGAGGTCCCGAAAAGGAAAGCCTCTTACTAGCCACGGATTGAGGCGTGATATCAGATTCTAATGAAACCGTTTTCTACTAGCGAACATAAGGGAATGCCTGGCCACGTGAGGTAAATTAGAGTTTGGTGAGAAAACGTGGAAGTACATGTTTAAGACACGCTTGCTCGCATCGTTACTTCTCTGCCGCCAACACCGAGACTTGGAAAAAAAAACCGACAAGGTGACATGAGGAAGGAATAACGCCCCCTTTCTACGGGCATAACACTTGCGGGGTTTTGAATAAGGAAAGAACTTCCTATGCGAGTCATGTAGGGAAAAGAGACAACCATGCCTGCAAATACAAGCCGCTACTGGGCCAGGCCGTCTGCGCTATGCTTTCCTCACCAAACCGTGTCATGCCTTGCACCACTATCCGCACCATGCCTTGGCCCCACCACGCCAAGCCGTCCGCGCCATGACTTGCCGCGCCAACACCAACAACTCAGCGAGCCAGCGTCATGATGTTCCCTAACCCAGCCAAGATGATGCATAGCCAGACTAAGCCGACGATCTTCATCTCACCGCTTCACGGTCTACACCACAAATAGAATTTATGCAAGGCTGCCAAACACGGGGATCATGAACTCTCCTTACCTCTCGAAAAAGGTTAGTTGGTCCTTCCTAACCATCTTTTCACGACTTGTTGTTTCGATTTTTGTCCTGGCCTGTCACCATCTTATGCTTACCTCGCAACGACGCTCCCGTTCCGAGCTAAGCAGGGGACTTAATGTTGATGGTGGTTTTTAGCTTAGGGTTAAAATCGTAAAACTGTACAACTGACATGACGTCACTATGACCATTAGCACATTTATTGAATCGATCAGCATGCCTACACAAGAATTACCGGGGTACCTTTTTTTTTTTACATGGGTCATGTTCCACGGCAGAACCCTTAACATTGACCGACATCATCTATGCCAAACCCTAATTCTCATGCTACCGCGCCAAGGCATGCCAACCATGCCAGCCGCACCACTGCGCCAATGGCAAACCATGCCAGCCACATCTCCGCGCCAAGGCATGCCAACCATGCTAGCCGCACCATGCGCCAAGGCATGACAACCATGCCAGCCGCACCAATGGCAAACCATGCCAGCCGCGTCTACCGCGCCAAGGCATGCAAAACATGCCAGCCGCGTCTACCGCACCAAGGCATGCCAACCATGTTAGCCACACCATGTGCCAATGGCATGCCAAACCCTTGGCCTCACCATTCCAACCACACCTTGCCTTGGCCCCAACCATGCTAGTAGCACCATGAGCCAATGGCATGCCAAACCCTTGGCCCCACCATGCCAACCGCACCTTGCCTTGGCCCTACCATGCCAAGCCGTCCGTGCCAAACCCTTGGCCCCACCATGCCAAGCCAACCGCACCTTGCCTTGGCCCCACCATGCCAAGCCGTCCGTGCCAAACCCTTGGCCCCACCATGCCAATCCAACCGCACCTTGCCTTGGCCCCACCATACCAAGCCGTCCGTGCCAAACCCTTGGCCCCACTATGCCAAGCCATACGTGCCATGCCATGCCGGCCTTCCCTATTGCGGCTACCAAAACAAAGGCGTGCGACGATCAACGACCACCCTTCCATCCTAGATGCAAATCCTAGACGTCCAAGGTCGCCAAACAACGCATGGTAACCTTTGGCCCAAAACCCTAGTTTTGGCCACGCCAAACCGCGCCAAGGCATGCCATTCCACATGTGTCAATGGCATGCCAACCTCCTTGTCGCGCCATACCATGCCGGCCTTCCCCACGCGGCTACCAAAGCGAAGGCGTGCGACGATCAACGACCACCCTTCCATCCTAGATGCAAATCCTTGCCGTCCAAGGTCGCCATACAACGCATGGTAACCTTTGGCCCAAAACCCTAGTTTTGGCCACGCCAAACTGCGCCAAGGCATGCCACATGTGCCAATGGCATGCCAACCGCCTTGCGCCATGCCATGCCGGCCTTCCCTATTGCGGCTACCAAAACGAAGGCGTGCGATGATCAACGGCCACCCTTCCATCCTAGATGCAAATCCTAGCTGTCCAAGGTCGCCAAACAACGCATGGTAACCTTTGGCCCAAAACCCTAGTTTTGGCCACGCCAAACCGCGCCAAGGTATGCCATATGTGCCAATGGCATGCCAACCGCCTTGCCGCGCCATGCCATGTCGGCCTTCCCTATTGCGGCTACCAAAACGAAGACGTGCGACGATCAACGGCCACCCTTCCATCCTAGATGCAAATCCTAGCCGTCCAAGGTCGTCAAACAACGCATGGTAAACTTAGCCCAAAACCCTAGCTTTGGCCACGCCAAACCGCGCCAAGGCATACTGATAAGCACGCAAGTGCTACATTTTATACCCATATTTATATTAGCTAGGACTCGATATTTTGGCTAATAACACTATTTTAGTGCTTTTGTAGAAAGTACGAATGAACCCGATCATCAGAGAAATAAGTAGCTAAAGTAGAAGCTAAGGTGGTGTTTGCGGCAAGAGCGATCACTGTCACGCACTGAATCTAAAAATGGAACCAAGTTGCTGGCCAAAGCAAAGCAGAGCTGAACTAATTGTGGGTGGCCATGTTAATATCTTGTGGTAACCGAACCAACAGAGCCGCATCTCACTGCCAGAAGACAGTGGCATAGTGGGACTTCTTTGTCCACTCAAGGTGTCAAGCACGTGAATTGCATGTGGAGACGAGAGAATCAGAAGGATGTGGCTGGTTTCCTACCACATTTCTTTGCGGAAGAAGTCGAGGCAGTGAAGATATATTTTAATCTTCTATAGAAGCAAAGGGACATTTCATTTCTCATTAGCTTTCAATTGAAGACGACTAGTGCTGCTGCCGTTGTATGGCTGTGGATTGAGCCGATCGAAAGGATTTTCTGGATGGTATTACAACATTACAAGTTTCAAGAGAAGTGGCAGGTGTTGGTGGAGAGAATTAATGGGTAACTTGTGATGATATGGGAAAATCCGAAGTTAGTTGGTCAGGGAATATGCGTGGGCTTTGTATTAAGTTGGGATTTCGACCAAATCCGAAGTTAGTTGGTCAGGGAATATGCGTGGGCTTTGTATTAAGTTGACGAGATGCTCATAAGGTTCGAGGCGAGTTCTTGGCAATGGTGGATGGCTACAGTTCTTGGTAGGAATGGAGTTTATGATGTTTTAGAGTGTATGTGAGCTTGTGCAGTCGGTGGTGCTGGCGTTTATCCAAGTTCAACATTTATTATCTTACTTGGTTTCCAGTATAAGACAATCACGGATCTAGGCAGTTGAGAAGTTAGAAGTGGAAATGATGCAGCTCTTAGTACTCGGTGTGGATTAGCCAACAAGTTAGACGATCGGAGTTGGTTGCATTTGGTTAGCATGCGAAAAGACGAAGTTGGAGAGTCAAGCTGAACAGATAATAGAAAGAGATGATGATGATGCTGCCGGTGACCATGTTATGAAGATGGCTCGAGCTGAAGCTGGACGGACAAACAAGCAGTGGCCGGACTTAGTAATAATTGGGTGGTTTGTTGTGCTCGAGTAAGAGCAGTGATTGGCGATGGAGGAGAACAATGAGTTTCTGCCGTGATTAATGACAGTAAATGTTGTAGCTGGATGTAGGTATTGGGTTGGTTGTTCTCGATGGCAGAGTTAATGGGAGATGGCTGCAGTCAGTGCCGGAGAAGATGAGGAGAAAGAGTTGATGCTGTGACCAGATTCAAGATGGACTTAAAAAAGACGGTACTGGTTTGTTGTTGATCGAAATGGAAGCTCGAGAAGGAAATGAGAACGGGAAGAGGCTTTGATGGTCATGGAATATTAGTTGGCTGCAACTTTCTTACTGGCGGTGGTTGTTATGGCCGTGCAGGCATGAAAGAATAATGGTTGGCTTTGTAGTTGGTGCTGAGAAACTAATGCTTGCAGGCGAGAGTTCGATGAGCCAGTGATTTATGGCTGTGAATGGAGATGAAAGCAAGCTTTGCTTTTAACTGTTAGTGCTCAATAAGTGTTGTTGCAGGTGGCATTGATGGGCTTATGATGGAGATGACAGAAATGGCTGTTTCAATTGGAGACAGTAGTGAAAGTGATATTGGCTGAGCCGATGGTGCAAATCAATGGAGTCTTTGTGGTTTCGTATTCGTAAACTAGTTTGATGTTGCTGGTTTGCCGTGGGATCGATTCTCTTTGGTGGTGGTTAGTCCATCTCATGAGAGTGATAATGGGAGTTGTGCTCGGTAACAGGGAGATGAGAACGATGAGGAGTTGGAGCTGCAGATAATAGCTAGTAGTGATGGAGTTGTTGTCTGTAGTTTTCCCCGGTGATTGATGGAGCGAGACGTCATGCTCAGATGGTCCGAAAAGATGGTGTTGTGGTTGTTACTGGGATTTAGGAAGGAGATGGATTCCAGGGTTTTGATTGGCTCGAATAGTAGCAGTTCGAGACAGCAGCCACGGATTTCAGGGAATGGACAAAGTAACAACAATGAACGATGAATTGTGATTCGAAATGGTGATTGGATTTAACCGAGAAATAGAAGGTGAAGTTGCTGTTGGATAATGGAGAGCTTGACGTGACTGAGATCGAAATGGAGAAAGGAGTTGTGGACGAAGTTGAGTGTTGCCGAGACTGTTGGAGAAACTATAAGATAGTCCCACATTGCTAGCTCCTTAGCCTAGATCTTAATATATAAGGTGTGGAGCCACTCCACTCATAGCCAATTGGTTTTGAGTTGGAAGCCCACACACTTCTAACATGGTATCAGAGCTAGGCCCGTATGAGAGAGGAATGAGTAGTAGACCCAAAGGGCTGCCCGTCCACCCGTACAGAGGTCCACATTATAGTGGCTTAATCTCCTCCGCCCTACACGTGGAGGGGGAGCATGTTGGAGAAACTATAAGATAGTCCCACATTGCTAACTCCTTAGCCTAGATCTTAATATATAAGGTGGTGAGCCACTCCACTCATTGCCAATTGGTTTTGAGTTGGAAGCCCACACACTTCTAACAAATCGGAAATTGCTATGTCCAAAAATTCGGTTGAGCATTGTAGAGCAAGGCACATCAAACTCAAGTACCATTTCATTCGAGAAGCGGTTGAAGATGGTGAGATAGAGCTCAAGTATTGCAAGACGGAAGACCAATTGGCGGACATATTCACCAAGGCACTTGCCAAAGGAAAATTTCAACATTTCCGTGAACTACTAGGAGTAGAAGAACATCACATTAAGGAGGAGATTGTTGAGTAATGTAATGTTAGTGAACTAGTGTAATAGGAGTGTCAAGTCAACTTTATATTTAGTTGTGTGTGTTGACTAAATATGTGTGTGTAGGACATCCACAAGTTGTAAGGTCTTTTGTAGACCAAGTAGAAGAGTTATCTCTTCAACTCAATAAAATTAGAGAGAGAGTGAGAAGAACCAAAGAGGTTCCCACTACTCCATTATCAAAATCATCCATAAACATCTATCTTTATCACCCAAACATCCAACAATTGGCATGTTGGAGAAACTATAAGATAGTCCCACATTGCTAGCTCCTTAGCCTAGATCTTAATATATAAGGTGTGGAGCCACTCCACTCATAGCCAATTGGTTTTGAGTTGGAAGCCCACACACTTCTAACTTGGTATCAGAGCTAGGCCCGTATGAGAGTGGAATGAGAAGTAGACCCAATGGGCGCCCGTCCACCCGTACAGAGGTCCACGTTGTAGTGGCTTAATATCCTCCGCCCTACACGTGGAGGGGGAGCATGTTGGAGAAACTATAATATAGTCCCACATTGCTAGCTCCTTAGCCTAGATCTTAATATATAAGGTGTGGAGCCACTCCACTCATAGCCAATTGGTTTTGAGTTGGAAGCCCACACACTTCTAACAGAGACGAACAGAGACAGAAACTATTTTGGAATGTGTTTGGACGTGGGCTAAGTCTGGAATACGGTGGTGGACTGGGCCTAGGCATTTTGCTAGGTCTTAGTCAGACTTGTTCGCAACAGGATATAAAAACGAAAAGAGAAGAACAGAAAAGATGAAGGGAGGTCGGCCTCTGGAGCCGCAATGGTGAGAGAGCCGAGAATAGGAGAAAGGAACAGAGGCTGGCGGCGACGCCATCTACAAGGGTTTGAAGTCTTGTGTTTTCCATTCCATCTTGATTATCTAGTGAATCATTTTAATATGTTTATGGCTTTTGAGAAAGCCATGTGTTGCTAGATTTTCGTGACTAGGGTTTATGTTGAAACCACTTTGGGGTATTAGGCTATTTGAATTGATTGATTGAGCAAAGGCCATAATGATTTGAATAGATTAATTCTTGAATAACTTTTATTGATTAATCGAAGAAATACGTTGTTGCTTCACCGGTTTTAAAACCTATGTGCGTAATTGATATTTTACAAATATGTTTATCTTATTATTTGATGATCCATGCTTGGTTAATTACTTTGATGGGTTATGCTTAGAAAAGCTATACAGAATTTGTGAACCTAAATTTAGTTTCGTATGATTTTCTCGTTGATGCAGTTTGATGGTTCATGCTTGGATTTACTCTTTGATGTGCCATGCTTAGGGTATACCAGTGATATTTGCGACTCTAATACATATAATAGGGGAAGTCAATAGAACGAACAATAAATAAATATTCATGAATTATGTTTTATTTCAGTAATCGAATAGAAATAGTGGTGGATTCTAAACCCTAGTTACCGTCTCTTCCATTGAATTTATTTTATTAATTTATTTTTGTTATTTCGTTTTACATTATAAAAATCCCAAAAATCATTTCTGGTTAGTTCATTAGAGATATTGATAACAGTATTTCCACCGCTCCTCGTGGGAACGACCCGTACTTGCCTCTGTCTACTAGTTAGACACTGTGCGATTGTGGTTATTACTTATAGGCATCTCCGGATCCCACGCCAAACCGCGCCAAGGTTTGCCACATGTGCCAATGGCATGCCAACCGCCTTGCCGCGCCATGCCATGCCGGCCTTCCCTATTGCGGCTACCAAAACGAAGACGTGCGACGATCAATGGCCACCCTTCCATCCGGTATGCAAATCCTAGCCGTCCAAGGTCGCCAAACAACGCATGGTAACCTTGGCCCAAAACCCTAGCTTTGGCCACGCCAAACCGCGCCAAGGGATACCATACCACATGTGCCAATGGCATGCCAACCACCTTGCCGCGCCACACCATACCGGCCTTCCCTATGCGGCTACCAAAACGAAGGCCTGCAACAATCAACGGCCACTTTTTCATCTAAGGTGCAGATCTTAGCCATCCAAGGTTACCAGCCAACGCATGGCAACCTTTGGCCCTAGTTTAGTCGCGCCTAAACAAAGCCAAAACCCTAACTTTTGGCCGCGCCTAAACTAAGCCATATTAAAGCCATACTGATCATGCTTTCATGCCACTGGCTACCAAACGAAGGGTTGCAATAATCAACGGCTATCTTTCCTCTTAAGATGCAAATCTCGACCGTCGAAGGTCACCACCGAGCCGGCAAGTCTCCCAAGCTCAACTCTCCGGACAACAACAATGTGCTACATGTTTTCCACGAAAACACTCGAGACATCAACGCATGTCACAAACTGGGGGATGCTCATTGGGTATTGGTTTGGCGGTTTATAGCGTGCGGCGTACACTACGCCCGTTATAAGAAAGTGTCATAAGGATGAGGGGGTTAGTAAATACAGGGAGTAATGGTGAACGCTTTCTTTTATGGAACATCAATTCCAGGCGTTACCGGTTACCACCTCCTCCCATTTACTCACCTGTTTTCCATTTCTTAATGAGACCAGAGTACGTTTCACTTTGACTTGTATAAATATGCATTACCTATTTCCACCGAACAACAAGTTCAGGTCAGGAGCATACAACACTCAGAAAACATTTGCTAGCTCTCCATCTGTGAGCTTCCCACTTTCTGATACAAGTCGTAAAACAACTACTCTTTCATAATCAACTATTCTGGTCACAACACTTTCTTCGCTTCCCTCCAAACCAACCCTTCTCCTTCACTTTGTGACCGAAGCAAGTCTGGAACGGCCATTTCTTGGTTTAGGCCGGATTTGTACAGGTTGATCTCTCGAATCTAAAGTACTCCCTTGCAGTACATTGTTTATGGTTTAAATTCGTTTCTCACCCACACACCCAAAATTACCAAAATTAGCAAAAACCGTTTTCACCCTCAAACACCTGGTTAGATCAATCTATCTAACAACTACCGAAGTAGCAGAGTTTAGATTTGCAATCAATCAATATAGAACCCAACAAGTAACTATAAAGTGATGCCGATCTCACGCAACTAATCAATCGAATAAATCCTATTCTAGTTGGATCGCAGCCGATCAAGGTTTGTGCTACACAAAGATATGAGAAACCAATCAGAAATTTTCTTCGTCTCCAGATCTTCTTTAATCTTCAATTAAACCTGCACAATACCACTTGAATCTCTTGTGATAAATTACGCACAGAACGGAGTTTGTTAACAATGGATTATCACAAGATGTCTTTAGATCTACAAAAAGTTCTAAAGATCCCGTCGACACTTCGATCTAGTTTGAGTGAATCTTATATCAGAAGAGAAGATTCTTAAGAATAAACAAACTAGGTGCAATCAAAGTTCAAAAACCGTTATTCAATCAAAACATTTAAAAACTAAAAAACTGCAATTATCTAGTTTCCCACCAACGTTACTCGTAGAGCTTCTTGATTCCACAAAAGTCTTTAAACGAGCGGTCGTAAGAGATTTCGCCTAATTAAGGTACTTTCCTCTCCGGATAGACGGCTCCACCAGAAACAACAAAAATATGAAATTTGCCTGGCTCTTAGGATAGTTTGCTAGAAATGCAAACTTAGGTATTTATAGACCTAGGATGTTTGGACACCAAGGAATTTCCAAAACCGAATATTCTCAAGATATGCAATAAATGCCCAAATAGGTTTTCATAATTCCTAGAAATGCTTTGTCCAATATTTTCGAAAATCTCTCAATAGAAAATCTCCAATTAGTAAATGCATGTTACTAATTTTTATTCTCTAGAGATATGCATTTAATTGCTGGTAATTAAAGCATATAAAACTAACAACCTTAATTAAAATATTCTTAATTTATTTCGGACCGGGATCTCCTTGAGTAATTAAGGAATAACTTTTAACAATAAAAGACAAGATTTACTGTTCGTGTTCAAAGTATGTTGACATCTTTAGGTAATTGGTTTTATCTTACAAAAGTAATCAGGTAGGAATCGATATTACCCAATAAAAAATAATCAGTTAGGAATCGATATTACCCAATAAAAATAATCAGGTAGGATCGATTACACCAATCACTAGGACCGGTCACACAAGTTACCAGGACCGGTTACATCAGTTACCAGAATCGGTTACATGAATTACCAGGACCGGTTACACAAGCTCTTGTGATCGGTCACACCAATTACTAGGATCGGTCACACCAATTACAAATATCGATCATACCATCTCATGGTGATTACTTAGGATCGGTTACATTAATTAATGAAAACTAGTCATACCAAATCATAAGTCAGGCATTGTGATTAGTTATACCAAGATACATAACAAAGTTATGATCGGTGCTACCATCTCACACATATTGGTAATCCAAAGATTTGCAATGAATAGTCGTACCAATAAGCCTAGCGATTTCCCTTTCGATTCATAAAACAAGTTCATGAATGTACTTCCTTTAAACAAATGTAAAACATTGTTTCATAGGATGAAATCTTCACCTTTACACATTCACATAATTATAACAGTATTCATAATATTATGTCGATGTCATATCTACGAAGTTCAAAAGATAAGCGTTGTACTTCGTATTCTAATTCCTAAACGCTATGATCATGTGATCATGTCTTACTACTAGAGTATAATCATTCACAGCTTTGCAGTTATGTTTTCAATATAGTACGACTTGAAAGATACGTTAGGAATGAAACAATTCAAGTCAATATTACTAACCTCAAGAGGAAGAATGATGTCGTCGTTGTAGCTCGTTACTTCTTCACATTCTTCAGGTATTCGAGTAATACTTGTATTCTCATAATCCTATACTTTCTAGTCTAACATATACGAAGTTGTCTCTAGTACATAATCAAGCGACTCTTAGATGAGTTTTGATTCACTAAAATATGACAATTCAACCGAGCTATGCTCTAACAGAATTGTTAGATCCGTACAAGCATCCTGTGTCGCAAACCTGACGCTCTGTGCCTAGCGAGAAATTCGTTGTACTTGCAACACAATTTGTTAACGTGAATCGTCCTCGAACAATGGCAATCGGGTCGGTAATGATTGC
Organism: Papaver armeniacum; assembly: GCA_023531295.1. Classification (NCBI taxonomy): domain Eukaryota; kingdom Viridiplantae; phylum Streptophyta; class Magnoliopsida; order Ranunculales; family Papaveraceae; genus Papaver; species Papaver armeniacum. The sequence goes on from JAJJWW010000551.1 coordinate 24,040, forward strand.
GTGGTTTCTTGTACTTACCATCCATCTTTGGAACGAAAGGACCCGATGCAACTTGAATCCAAAATATACTATCGTGTTGGTGTTCTACGGCAATATCCTTGAATATATAATAATTTTTAACCCATTCGGTCTCTTCCTCAAAATCCTTTAGTCTATGCCTTAGTTGGAATTGGTCTTCACCTCATTTCTTTGCCTTAAGTATGTCTTCTTCTTCCATCACAACACTTGACGATGATGTAGTAGTTTCTTTGCTTCTTTTAAGTATGTCTTCAAATGAATTGGTAGTTGATCATGATGAAGTAGTTCGTTTGCATCTTCTAAGTATGTGTTTTAATGAATTGGTAGTTGATGATGATGGATTTGACATCTTAGAATGAAAAAATGAATAATGGAGAAAAATTTCTTTGACTAAGGTACTGTATGATAGAGACTAGGCTATTGTCACACGCCCATTTAATCGCCTAAAATTTTCATGGGACATGGCCGACAATGATTGTGGTTCAGTGAATCAATTTCACCCAAAATCATTCAGCCTTGCATACTTGCATCAAAGTACGCATCTGCCTTCACTCATAAGGCATTGCACAACTGAAGTCTTTTCTTCTTTCTCTCTAACTCTTCATGCCCCCATAAGAATAAGAGGTTCTGCTATGCACTTGTATAATTCTCACACAAAATCAGCAACACAATGAACACAAAGGATAGTGCAACAAACCCATTTTATTGCACTAAGGAAGATTACGAAAATCGTCCATCACATAGACCAAAACAGGCCATTCACCCTTTTGGTGAATGCCTAACTCTCTCAAAATATAAGAACTCTCTCCTATGTAAGCCTCCCGATTTTCCCACTCCTTAGGACTATTTATACAACATGTTTACTAGCTAAACCGTGCGCAACACTTGCACACACAAGAACAGCCATGTGTCCCATAAGGTAGTTTCCATAACCGCCAGCTTGTTTTTCAACTGCCACCTTTTGTGTTGTCAAGCCAAATGATGCCACACCTGTTCTTGGTGGTTATGAACACTCCCACATGGTTATAGACTCCTTTTATAACCGTTCTACCTTGTCTCGCGTAATTGGCATGCTTGTGAAGCCCGTAACCAACTCCTAACCGTCACTTGAGCCGTATTGCACTATTGTTGTGCTTTAATGAATTCTGCCTCGCTCCAATGCTCAGCCATCTTGGCCCTGCATTTTTATCACGCTAAGCTAATGCACGGAAAATCCTTGTGCTCCAATCATCAAGGTCAACTCCTTAAGCTCATTCTGGTTGCTCGTGCGTCATATGCTTCACTTAGCCAATTTGCTTGACAATAACAATGCCACTCTTGCATTGTTAGCTTGTTTGTACTGTTCAAGCTTTGGACAACCTTGAACTAATGCCATAGCCCAACTCCTGGCCTATTCTTCACTCTTGCATCATCCTTGAGTTTGGGCCAACGCAATTCCACGGATATGCATCAATGCCAACATCGCATGTTGCATCTGTCAAGTTTGGCCATGTCTTGCCAATCCCTCAATGAAGCCTCATTGTATCGGCCAATAAGCTTCATTACTTAGCCAAATGTCTTTACAGTGTAGCACTACCTTTGCGCTTCACTGGCCCTGCATGGTTTTGCCATTCTTAGCACTTGACAGTCTATGCAGTGTCGCACAATCATTGTCGGACACTGACTTAGCCTGCAATACTGTAACGCGCAATCATTATGCATCACTTGCCTGACCTGTAATAGCTACCCTCTTTATATACAGAAGGGACCAACGACTTTAATTTTTTTTTTTTTTTAAAAAAAATAGTCGTTTGCGGAAATAATCGGATTATATATAGACATTTATAGTCTGATTGTGAGTTTGGAATAATTGGAAATAGCTACCTTTCCGAAACCGGTTTATGTATGAGGCACTTAAAAACCGATTCTTGATTTCTCTACAAATCCAAACTTAGGCCCAGAATCGGTTTATGTATGCATTAGCATAAACCGACTGTGGTTGATGTTCATCACATCAACACAGAATCGGTTTATATAGGTGTACAACAAAAACCGATTTCTATGAACATCAACCACGATCGATTTACGCTAATGCACACATAAACCGATTCTTGGTTGATTTTCCGAAAATTTGATGAGTAAATTTCTGAGATTTAGAGTTAAATTATTGTGGAGTTCCTCTTAAAATGAATGGATTAAAGGGATTTAACTCAATCACTTAAATTATTTGTTTTCGAGTTTCCTTTCAAAACCCCAAAAAAATAGAATTCAATTGTTGTTTGTGATTGATAGGTTTTAGTTTTTGATTTTGATGGAAATTGAAGAAAAAAATTTGAGTTTTGATTAATGAGTTTTGTATTTGTATTTGTTTTAGAATGATTAAGGTTTCTTTAAAGGATAATTTACTATTTTATCATATTTCAGACACCCCATATCCTTTTTCTCTAGGTTGGCTGAAGAAATTCATAGGCCTCAAATAATCACACTAGGCCCAGACTAACCATTTATACTTAATAAAAGTTTATGATCAAAATTTAGAAATAGGATGTTATAATTTGTAAATCTAATATTAAGGGGAGAGGTAATTTAAAAAGGGGAAAAATATCGTTCGGCCCTTTTTTAGGTGGGCCCATATCTGTTTGGTCCTTTTGTCAAACGCCTTTACTGTTTGGTCCATAATTATTTAAAAATATTAAAACTAACAAAAATACCTTTCCGTGTTAATATTTAGTTATTTTCTTGTAGCACTTCATTCCAGAAATGGAGTCCATATAAAAACCTAAAAACAGACTTCATTCGTAAATGAAGTCCATATAAAAACCTAAAAAAAACAGACTTCAATCTGCAATGGACTCCATTCCGTAAATGAAGTCCATATAAAAACCCAAAAAGCAGACTTCATTTCGAAATGAAGTCCATATAAAAACCTAAAAAAGCAGAGACTTCATTCCAGAAATGAAGTCCATATAAAAACCTAAACAAACAGACTTCATTCCAGAAATGAAGTCCATATAAAAACCTAAAAAAGCAGACTTCATTCCAGAAAATGAAGTCCATATAAAAATCCTAAAAAAATATCTAAATCGATTAACACCATCACAACAACAACAACAACATATCTTCATCTTCTTCATCATCTTCATCACAAAGAACAAAAAAAAAAAAAAAAAAAACCCTTAAAAAATCATATCCAACATTATCAACATCATCGTATTCATCGTCTACAACTACCGATCTAAATATCTAATCGATTTCACCTTCATCGCCATCGTTTACAGCAGCAGGAAGAAAAATAAAGAAGAAAAAATGGAGACACCATTAACGGGAGGAAAAAGAAGAAGAAAGAAAAAAAGAGATAAATTCTAGATCTAAAAATAAGAGAGAGAAAGTAAATCGAGAATGATTTATTTCTCTTACTTTTGACTATATATATGGTCCTTATCCAAAAGGGTATTTCTCGCCACTACAAGGTGACATTTACATCATCCATGACATTGCCTTAGGACCAAACAATAATTTTTAGGACCAAACTATAATTTATATTACCAAATAGGACCAAACAGATATTTGACTGAGTCAAATGGACTAGACTCTCTCTAATATATTATTCCTATGACCTAATGGTATTTCCTACTTTAAAAAGTTTCCTCTCGTAAGAACTTAACAATATGAATATGAACTTAACATACTATCATAACCGGATCCGATTTGTGGTGTATTACGTACAAATTAGATAATCAAATCTATTTAGTACTCCATATTATTACAGAAGTTTTAGAGCAACCGCAATGGGCGACTAAACTCAAATATTTGGGATGAGAACGAGACGTAGTGGGACGTACTATCGACCAAATCCCAGACTATATTTGGTCGGGGACCAAAGACTAAACCCAAATTATAGTCGAGCGAATGTATAGTTAGCGCCCCACACCAGGCGAACGTATAGTGTACGCCCCACACCAGGCGAACGTATAGCCTCCGCCCTAATTTTTTTTTTTTTTTTTTCTTAATTTTGTGTGGGGCGAGGTTTATACCTCCGCCCTATTCTTTTTTTACACTCTTTATAGTGGGGCGAACTTTATACCTTCGCCCCATTTTTTTTTTTTTTTTTAATTTCATTTTTGGAATCTCCCCCGATCGGGCGAACGTATATTCCACGCCCCACACCAGGCGAACGTATAGTGTACGCTCCACCAAATTTAGTCTTCCACCCGTAGCATCACACACCAGACTAAACCCAAATTTTGGTCTTTTTTTCACTCTTTGGTCTTTGGTTATACTCGCACCACTGCAGTTGCTCTTAGGAGTAGTTATTACTCTAAAGAGCCCTAATTATCCTGTTATCATTTCATCTTTTAATTTTAATTTTTAATTTATGGATTGTGTGTTTAGGAAGGAACTAAATGCATTCAAGTCTTCAACAGAAAACATAAGATAAATCAAATGAGCTAGCTAGCTTACACGGAAAGATCTGACTAAACAAAAACTCGGACCAGAAATTGCTCTTTTTGAGAAACGCATTCGCATTGTAATAAACACAAAATTGTAGGCTGTACAAACCTTAGTTAAGTTTGGTAATGGTAGTATCTTGCAAACACATATTGGATCCGTTTTTACCATTAAAAAAAAAAAAAATTACTGCAAACCATTAATGACAAACAGAGAAATCCAACCAACGATATTAAGAATCAATCAATTCGTAATGGAAGTTTTGGATCATGAGTTGATGGTTTGATTGCATTGGTATCCTTGATGACCCTACTTGTTCAATTAACAATATCGTTTAGATCTACAATCTACTGCATAGACAAACTAAGTTAGGCAAAGTAAAAAAAGACAACAACCTATTATAAAAAAAAAAAAGACAACAACCTAAACGGGTCAAACATGATGAAACGTGTTACGTTGACAACTTAGGTTATAAACAAATGGAAAAAAAAAAAGGTGTGAACCGTGACAAGTAAGGTAGGACTTGGGAGGGAAGAACCAAAACAAATTAAGGACTTTAATTTATGCACAAAGCTCAATGCCACCACACAGTTATTTAGGTCAAACTACATCAGATTATACAGAGGGTTTCACTCGTTCGATGTGAAACCCTGTTGTCAAGTTTCAGCAGCTCAGCCAACACTCAACAAGGACAAAACTTTAGAGTAGAAAAAAGCAACAAGAGGAGAATCGCAATTCCCATCCCTTTCTTTCCTTTTCTTACGCCTTACACTCCTGTCTTCCCGCACATCTCTAGGCAAGCAAGATGAGAGAAGCCACCTCGAGATACGCGAATAGAAGTCCCAGACTTGAGACGACAAGAAACAAATAAAGTGATGTTTTAAATTAAAAGCATCTCTTCTCTTCTCTTCTCTCTCTGCTGTTGTGCCTAGATAGAGTAGACATATAGACCGACTCTCATCAAGTCTGAGGCAGCTCTGAGAGCGAGGGAGGGAGGACAAACATTTCACACTAGATTACGGGATGCTTATTTAAACAAAACAAATCCAGAGTGAAAGTGAGAATTTATGCTCTTTTTCATCCCACAACTTTATATAACTTGTTCCGATTCTACTTCCACAAAGTATATACTAGTTGTAAACAAGAAACCAAGAAGAAAAGAAAGAAAATCCCATCACTTTTCTTCTCTTCTCTTCTAACTATATATATATATATACTACTACTGCACTTCCACAGCAAGCAATAGTACTTGCTGAAGTTAACTCTTTTGAGAAAACAGAACCCGTTTCTTTTCTTCTCTCACTGTCTTCAGAGCAATGGATGTAAGTGTTCATTTAGATCCTAATAATGCAATCCTTTTGATTTTTGTTCTTGTTGTTGTTGTTGCTTATATGAGTTGATTGTTCTTGTAGGATTTCAAGAGGAATCAAATACCTGCATTTGGGAACTGGGATTTCTCAGATGGGTTACCGATTACACAGTATTTTGAATCAGCAAGACAAGCTGGATTAGTTAGATACAGCTGTGGTGAAAGGGATTTGTATGGTGCTGTTGCTGATGATTTCCTTTACTCTAATCCTCCTCATAGTTATCAGCATGATCTTATCAAGCCACCTTCCATTACTGTTGTTTCTCGCAGAAAGGTAGACAATATACAATTTCCTTTTGAGTTTTTTTTCTTCCTTCAAGCTGAATTACAAAAATGGGGTTTCTTCTGTTCTGTTTTCCGAGTATTATAATCAAATCAATGATTTTTCTGCATGGGTTTCTTAGTTTTCTTTAAATTTAACTCTTTTTGTTTACTTTTCCTTTAAATCTTCTCCAAAATTGTTAGATTCTCCTTCCCTCACTGTCTCCAAAATTAAAAACAGAGTGTATATACTTGAGATCCTTCATAAATATTCCCCCCCTAATTTCTTAGACTAATTGTATGATTATCTATAAATGGGACATTTCTTTTGGATTTACTGATCTATATATACATGTGTTTAAGTACAATAATTTTTTTTTTTTTTTTTTTTACCAGTGATCATCATTGTAGAATTTAACTGTATACATATTATGAATCAAATTAGTACAGTACTAATTCTATGACATTATTGAAATGAAATTTTGTAGACGAAGGGAGGAGTACCAAGGGAGAAACGTTACAGCAACAACAACAATAATAGTATTAAGGAACAAAAGAAGCATGGTAGGGTATATGACGTGACTGAACCGGCAAAACATCACCACCACCAGCAGCATCATTCATCGTATTCACATGATGATGATGATGATAAAGTTGAACAATATCACCATCATCAACGTTACATCCCTCGTCCACAAAGAATTCCTAAAGCTGTTGATGAAGATCTTTACAAAATCCCACCTGAACTTCTCTACAAACCTAAAAGAGTAAGCAATTTGATCCATCTTAATTAGTACGTAGGTCCTAATTGTGATTGTTAAAAGTCCATAATTTTTATTTTATTCTAACATGAAATCATTTTTTTTTAATTTCTTGTTGTAGAACAAGATGCTTGGATTCTTCTCATGCTTAGTACCCACTTGTGCTGCTTGAAATTTGAAGAAGAAGAAGAAGAAGAAGAAGAAAGAAAAAGCTTAATTTTAGTTTTAATATACTTATAGAAATATATAGGTGGTGCTTACTTAATTTAATAGATTAGTCTCTAATTAAGTTAAGTTAATTTCAAGAGGTTGTTCTTAGTGACTTACTTATTTTGTTGTATTAATCCAACATCCTTAGAGGGGTTAAATTAAGTATCTATCTTTAATTTTTAATTTTCTTGCGTGGAGTGTCAATGAATGAATGAAAAGAGTTATGTTATGTATCACTCGGTTTATCTGGCTTTTGATCTTTATTACTAGTTCTAGGCAAGACATCTGCATTCCCCTTTGCTTAGTTGCTTGCAACTTTTACAACTCAAATAGCATTTTCGAAGCTCGATTATGAAATTGGCCTAATATTAGAGCATCTCCACGTTTTACGGCCACATAGGATTTATACTTCATTCTTTATATAAATATAAAAACAGAGTTTTTTCGAGCGCCGTGGTTAATCGGAGTTTCTGGTTGATTCTGGCCCATCATAATATATTTTTTTGGTAATTTTATAATATTTTTAGTTCACAATATATTTTCGACCAATCACAACAAACAAACAAATTACCTAAAATAACTAAATATAATAAAATCTATACATTGCCAAAAATGTTTAAAAAATCTAATACATTTAATCTTAAAAATTAAATTCACAAACAAAATAAACAAAAAAAAGATTGTACAGACAAAATTAAAATAAATTAACATCTAAAAAAATATTGTTGATCACGATTTCATCACAAAATTATAAGAAAAATGTCCAATGTCCAATTACAATTTTTGATAATTAAACTAATCTTAATTACAATTCCAAGCTATTAATTAATATTAAAACTAACCCTTACTGCGATTACATTTACAATTCGAAAGAAGTAAGAACTTTGATCAAAGTTTATAAATCAATATACATAGAGTTGTGAATGCTTACCGGATCAAAACATGCTACCCGTTCCACAAAAAGCGATCGTTAATCTGTTCAATAGTTCGAAATAAAACCGTCAATAAAAACCATAGAAATAACATAACATGATTTAAACAAAACTAAAAATGAGAAACCAAAAAACCTCGATAAAAAAGTATAATCAACCAAAATGAATATTGGTTTCAACATTATTTTTCTTAATATTATTCATTTCACAAAAATAAAATAAAAAATAGAAACAGTTTTCTTTATTTGACGTGTAGAAGATACTTAATAATTTTTTAGGAAAAATATTTCAAAAAATAAATATAGTTTTCCGAAAATAATATTTATTTATCTTATAGGTAAACATGCTAAATATATTGTTCATTTCGTTAGATATATAAAAGATTATATTATGTGTGAAAAAATAATATTTTTTGCCCAAATTTTGTTATAGCCATTTAATATACAGATCAACAAATATATAACTAAAGAAATATTTATATTATTTTTAAAGCAAGTATCTGCCTATAGTTATACGAATATTTAAACAAATTTTTATATATTTATTGATATATATATATATATATTATTTCTAAAGCAAAGTTGATTTCTTATGGCATTTTTCTGGGCTTGGTAACTCTATATAAAGCATTCATGCAAAACCAAAATTCTATGGTTTCCACGTTGCTTCTCTTTTTGATCATTATTTTGTTCCCTTTCTTGCTATTTAGATTGTTTTTAATTTGATCCACTTTTGTTTGCTGTTTTGAATGTATCATAGATCTTGCACCTGTTATAAATGTTCGTTGAAGCGGCGCATAAGTCAAAGAATTTAAAGGTATAAATTATTCTGCGAATATTTTTCTAAATTAAAAACAATAATTATATTTTGATTAGCATGTCTAAAGGATGCATAAAATAGATTTTTTTTTTAATCTGATCCACTTTTGTTTTCTGTTTTAAATGTATCCTCGATCGTGCTCAAAGAATTTAAAGGTATAAATCATTCCGTGAATATTTTTATAAATTAAAAACAATAATTATTTTTTGATTAGTATGTCTAAAGGATGCATAAAAGCTTATTGATGTATATTCATATTGTCGCCGCTTCATGCGTATTGCTAGATCAAAAAGTTAAGGTTTGTTTAATCTCAACACAGATCATGTTCAATAATTGTTTTTTTTTTTTTTTTTCATTTTTAGTATGTTTTTTCGTTGCTGGTCGACTAATCAACAATTTTATGATTATTAAGGTTTGTTTAATCTCAACACACATCATGTTTAATAATTATTCTTTTTTTTTTCTTTTTCGTTTTTAGTGTGTTTTTTTGTTGTTGGTCGACTAACCAACAATTTTATGATTATTAAGGTAACAAAAGATATCTTTGCACGGATTGATGGTACTGATACAATCAATAATTTTGTTTGCCTAAATGCGGATCAATAGAATTGTTGTGCTATTACACGGTCTCAATGGTGGAATGAGCCGCCATATCAGCAGATTTTGGATGGTGACAGATCGAGTCTGTCTTTTTATCGATTCAAATAATTTTTTGCATGCTTTCTTTTTTTGTTTTTCTCCTTCTCGTGAGGTTTGGCATGTCCCCCTCATTCTGTTTGCTTTTCCTTTTATTAATGAAATCTCCACGCGAGTCTTTTTAATAAAAAAAGATCAATAAAATTGTTGCCGCACTCTCTTAGTTGTATGGAGATCATGGCTAACGAAAAATGTATCTCTTGGTTGTAAGATCACCATTAATTAATGAAAAAAATTGTTGAAATAGAATTAGCTGCAAAGAGGCGCTGAACTTAGTGGTGTATCCAACCCAACTGTGAAGGCCTCTGCCAAAATATCTACTGAAACGCTACAATTCTTTTGGTTAAGTTCGAAGCTTTCAAATCATCAAACGGTGATACTTTTTTACCGTACATGGGGGATTAACGATTTTTTTTGGTAGAGTAATAATATTGTGATACCCAAAGATTAGAATTTGGTCCTTTGGTGCGCAACGACGATCTCTTTTCTAAAACCCCAAATACATTACATTCCTGCAAGCAATGCTAACCGCACTTTGTATACCGAATAATGAGATTCTACAAAATATAAGACCAATAGCCAGAAAATTTCTTTAATATTCCTTACGAGTATATTTTTTCTTTAAGGTCAACATATTGGAGGAAAAAAAAATGAAATCGATAAGTACTATCATTTATTTTCTTCTACGCATGAACCTTATCTGCATCATATCAAATACCATATAGTTGTACGCATTGTAGTTCAATCTAAAACAAATATTATAATAATTTAAGGTGTGTACGAGTGTTTTAGGCTCTCATACATACGAGGGAGCAATATTAGACTATAATGCGGTTGCTGCTAGATATGGCACATATAATGTGTAGCTAGACGTTTTGGAGAATATACAAAGATAACTGTGGTATTAGAATGCAAGCTTCTTATCCTCTAAACAACTTTTGATATAATCACTAGGCTTATTCATATGCATGTAAAACCATTATATTTATCATATATATGCACTCATTATGGGTATGCCAAATTGCCAAACATATATGCTTATATGTCAAATATCACATATATACAAACATAAGCTATGGAGTCGGGCGATAGAGACACCATCGCTCGATGGTCTTTCCATCTCCGAGTAATTATATATATATGATATATAATTTCTCTTTCTCTCCTACTTTTTAATTATTCTAATATATTTTTATATTTAAAAGTTCCAACTAAATATATTATAACACTAAAACTTTTATAAATACCCAACCGCACAAACATAAATATATTTTTTATTCATTATGGTCCCACCCAACATAATTAAATTTATATTTTTAATCAAAATTTGTCATGAATTTGGCATACCCATAATGAGAACTGGGAACAACACAAGGCTTAATTACACAATGCCTGATTCTACTTGAGAGTATAAGCTTTGATGAAAATGAAAATCTAACATATATTGGCATTTCAAATACATCAGACGGACCAACAAATTTGAAAATTAACTTCATCAAGAAGAATAATCACGGGATGTGCGTCAATACATATTTGATAATACCAGATTATATATCGTATTGTTCACCAACCAGTGGCCTACAAGAATGTGATCAGTGAATAAAAATCTATTATGATTTGGTTTTAAATTTGTTTCCTTTAGACTAATAATTTAGAGTTTCTCTATTATTCTTTTGCTGAACTTTAGGTTGTTTTTACTTAAGAATAACTTTGTTTGATATTTTAGGAACTACAAGTATGCATATATTGTTTTGGTAGTTGTTTTGATAGATTTTTTCTAAGTCACGAATTCATTAGTTCCAACTTCCAAAGATTATGGAGTGGTTTTTCTGTCATATTATGGAGCGATTTTGCAGATCATATGATGTTTTATGGAGATAGCTAGCAATGACACCATTTGAAAAATCATTAACAAGTTATTTAACAAATTAAGACCATTTTATTAACCTTAAGTTGATGAATACTCACAATTCTCATGGTGCAATTCACCCTTTACCCTAACACTCTGTAAATGCATTGATCTCGCTGGGACCTATCACTCTTACCAAATGTGCATAAACGTACATGTTCCAAATAATCGAGACCAAATATCTTTAAAATCCAAATAACATATAGTTACAATTCTCGTAGTCAACAAAATATATATGTCCAACCATAATTATCTTCTTTATATAAACCACAAATCAGAGGTTTTAAAAATATGACGGCATGCGTTTGAAAAGAAAACACATAATGGAGCCTGAAAGAATTACGTTTTTATCTTCTTAAACTACTCGAGGAAAATGGTATGTTTTTTTCCTTCTTAAACCGCTTAGGACAATTAAATCATGTAAGTAGAAAACAGTTCATGTAATGTAGCATCGAAAAGTCGTGTAAGAAGGTATTGAGAATTAGTTATCCTAACAACTACTACCTTCATACATTTGCATAATATTGTGAAGGAGAACAATCTAAAAGATTTTTTGGCAATATTTAATGATTTGAGGATAATAAATATATTATTTTCGTGGAAATTTCTGAGGAACTCAAGTATGGTTCCTCTCTCTTCTAGAAACCCATCATTATGACGGTATATATATGTAGCCCAAAATACATGATCTACGGTTAAGATCAGTAGTTTTAGATTAGATCTTTAATTCCATTTTTTAGCTGGACTTAATTAACCTTTGGGCGTTTAAATAACAAATTCGTTAATCTGAATTTCAGTTAGTGGGTGACGGCGTGTTTAAATAACAAATTTAATGATAAAAATATTTGGCACATTTCACGCCCATTATTTTCGTTCCATTAGTTACGGCTAGTCACCATTATTAGGCCGATTTCTTAGTCTATCTAGAAACTTATGTTTCTTTCGGTATCTAATACGCAATTCTTCTGCAGTCCATAATCCGACTTGGTGTAAGGTAAAAAAATTGTAAGCAAAAATATAGTCAAGAATGGCAAAAAAGGATCATAACGCTAACTCTTTTTCTAAACATGTTCTCGTCATTGTGAGGCATTTCGCTTGACAAAAATGATTTAAATATCTCATCCGGATCGAGCTCATCAATCATCATGAAACATATCATTAGTAAATGTCTTCACCCAATCAAAACAAATTTTAGTTCTCTTCTTGACGTTATGCTGTTGATTATTCATCCACCAAAACCTACCCGATCAATGATAATGCCTCCTTCTAGAATCATCTTCACTTAAACGCCTTACAAACTTCGTTCGCAAGAGATTAATGCAAGAATTTTTTATCGTGATTAATAAACGATCCTGTAAAAGAGTATTAATGACAGACTCTAACGTGATCTCGATAGTTGCAATTATTCCAACCTAAGAACCTAGGTGATAACAACGACTTTCTTTGGACACGTTAAGTAAAAGTTAAAAAATTGCAATTATCACTAATTTTACAATGTGAAAACTGGAATTTTCATATTCTTTAAAATTGTGAAAATTGAAATTTTCACGATTTATTTCAATCAAAACTTGACTTTTCTTAGGTTTTGGAGAAAAGTGGATTTTCATTTTGATTTTTCACACAATAATACGAGTGAAAACTCTTATCGGAACCGATCTCTTACGTGATAATTGGAAATGTTTGGGGAATTTTTGTAGGAACTAGTCGAATTGAGTTTATTTGGGGGAATCGTTTTAACTTGGGAGAGTTATTTTAGGGAATTTTTAATATTTATCTTGTACATAAGAAAAATCTTTCTTCTAATTTAGGTGAGTTTTTTAAGGAGTTAATTGAGGAGAGTATATTGACGGAGCTGTTTTAGGGGAGTCTTTTCTGGGATTAGTTTTTATCTCGTTTTATCAAAGAATTTTACCAAACAAATTAATTTTTAAGTAAAATTTAGACTTGAAGGGTGTTTTTGTAACAAATTATTATTTCAGCTAATTATGGGTTCTTCAAATAGAGGATCTTATTGGAGGGTTTCTAATATACAAAAATGAAAAATTGGGCTAGAGAAAAAGATCCCCTATTTTTTTCTATTTGTTGTTCTTTTGGTTTCAACATGGAAACCAAGACAAAGAGAAAATGAAGAATATTTATGTCCAAGATAGCGATCGTTCCTTATAGGGACAGAGAAGAGGTGGAAAAATGTTTTACGGCCAAGAAAAAGAGGATGTCAAAGAATACTAAAAAAAATTTCATTTTCAATGCATTGTCTCCCACAAAATTCATATCTGTTTTAGCTTTTTTTTGTTTTATTTTTTTGCGCACCAACTTAAATATTAGCTTATTGCTTTTTACCATTTTTCTTTTCATAATTTTTAGGTTTTGGTAGAAATTAGTTTTAAACATGAGTCCAATATGGCAATATTCCACAAACAAGAAATAAACCCGTACATCGCACGGGTGATAAACTAGTTTCCTAAAATTTCATCTCCAACGGCAACTTTAAGAGAGGATGTGAGGATTATGTGCAAAGCGTTAGATTCACATCCTCTAGCCCATCCTCTGGTTTTAGAGGTTTCCTTAGAGGATGTAGAAAACCTAGTCATCATTATCTATGGTTGTAATTAGAGTTACAAAATAACCAATTTTCAATCAATGGTTTATAAAATTCCTAACCAAAATTAAGATTGGTTGGAGATGTTTTTTATTCACCTCCTTATCTTAAGGAGATTTTGATCTCACATCCCTAAAAAATGACTTCCACATAGGACTCACACCAAATTGCCATCGGAGATGCTCTTAGGGCGTTAAAGGGGTTGTGGTCCCCTTAGATTGATTTTGGGGTTGTGGGCAGATGAATGTGTATGCATGCCGCGGTTGGTGTGTAAGACTAACATTAGATTGATTTTGAAGAAGTCAATTTGGTGGAAAGTGATTAACATTAGATTTGACTCTTGTGTTCTTTAAAAACAAATAAATTAAGACATAATAATAATATTTTATTAGGATAAAATACAGTATCATCAAAAATCACTAGTGTCTAGTGTATCTCTTAAGCAGCTGCTTTCCCCCTTTGATGCAATTTGCTTAACCAAAAAAATAAAGGTAATCGCTAGTGCCAATAAAATCTAGAGCTAAAATCTAAACCACGAAACTAACACTTGGTAGGATGTAATTAGCATGCAGATGTGTAATCGCAACTTCAACTTAGCTCCATTGAGCCACTGTGTTTTACTAGTATCTTGTTGCTTGTGAGTTAAAAACGGATTGGCTAGGTACTCACTCTGCAAGAGTACTTGGACATCCCATTAAAAATCTTGGTAGTTTACACCTTTGATAATATTGTAACAAATGCGGGCATTTAAACTTCAGACATATCTTACTCTGTAAACTGGCCGTACAAGATGGCTAAGCAAATTATGGGCAACACAAACCCGTGTTATCTCCTATATTGCAGCTCTGTCAGAGATCGTATCAAAACAAGCCGCAAATTAGTGGGTAATCCAAAGAGATACCCATTATTCTAGTATAACTCAAAGATTCAGAAACACATCTTTGAGCTACTTAATTACTCTTCTCTGTGTCTAAATCCAAACTTAAACACAAATCCTCCGTATTACAGACCCATAACTTTATGTCTATCTTTTTGGGGTTGAATTAGTTCTATAATTTAACTTATTTTTAATCTTCTTATGAATCTTTGATATTGAAACAAGTAGGGAACAATTTTGGGACTTGAATTAAAGATTAAAAAGAGCTTGAAAAGCTGATTGATACTACTAGCATATCAGCTCATACTTGGCCATTGGTATCTCTTTTCTTTTTGTAAACACAAACATCCAAAAAACAGGCCAAAAAATTAGCAAAAAGAACACATGGGTTTGTAACTTTGCATTGTTTTAGGGGTTTTATAATGATTCAAGGGGACCCCATAACTTAGTCCCTATTTCACTCAACTTTGTTACTACTCACCATAAGGGTTTAGAGGGCAGCTAATTTGATATTTACCACGAGCTTAAAGCAAAACTTTCTATAGCTGATGGAAATCTTCATCAGAGTTCAGGTAGTTAATTCTTATTGTCATCTTCTTTCTTTCTTTCTTTACTTTTCCTTTTTTCCCATGGAGGAATCATACATACCAATGTAAATGAAAGAAAAAGGGAATTCGGATAAGGGCCACTTTACTTTAATAAAATTGATGAATATTCTAAAGCTCATTAATGTTGGGCCATGTTTCATGAGCAGATAGAAATGTAAAGAACAAGTAAAGTGTTTTCTTCTTTTGTTGAGTGGTTGGTAATCTTAATTGCGTTTGTAGAACTAGTGTAAGCTAAGTGTAAGAATAAAGTGTGTGGCCAAGTACAAAACCAGAGAGGCTTTGGAGTTTTGGATGGATACTGGTGAACATATACACAATTCTATCTCCAATGAAAGGGAGATACTCTCTTCAGTACAAATTCTTGACCCAAATTGTACATGGATACCAGTGAATCTCATTGGCTGCAATTGGTCTGACTATGAATTCAATGTTTGTTTGGTGTTATTGGTGATAACAGTTGTTATTGAAAAAAGGCATGAAAAGGTAAATTAGAAGAGTGCACAAAAGCATGCAAAGCTCAGCTGCTAATTGGCCCTACCAGTTCTTCTTCATTGTTTGAGAACCACCATTATGATTGTGTTTGGGAAGACAAGGAAAAAACCCACCACCAAGATTCAAAGCCTATATCCACTGAAAATGGGGACCCCCTCCTTTCTTTACTTTCTGTGAAATGAAATGTGATGTTTTCAGCATTTACACCGTTTACTTCGGACCTTTTCTAATCTGTCAATGGAACATCAGTACTATGGTTCCCAATTATCACTCTATATATCCCTAATCTATCTCTCTTTATAGACCTTTTACTGCTTTGAGCCAAGCCCATAAGGGGGCTTATGTACTACTAGAAGCTACCTGTGTTTGGCTGTATAATGTGGACCACTGCAGCACATTGCTTATTCAAAATGTGGGTTAAAGTGGGTGAGACTGTGTGGTTTAGGAGAATTTTCCTTTGTCTGTCCGGTCATCCAACTCTAACAAGGGTCTCAATTAAACCCACTGTCACTATAACATTATTGTTTGCCAAGCCGATCAGAAAAACATTATTGTTTCCCAAGCCTGAGCTAAGTAGACTTGCTGTTTGATAGTTTGCCACTACATGAGTCAAACACCACTGTTGAGAGACTTGAACTCGAGATTCCCTTAACACACGGCCAGCGGCACAATTTTATAAATAGTGCTATACAGCTTGGCCAGTGTGGGGATAGTTGTAACATATCAAAATCAGTAAGTAAAGAAAGTAGGGCACTTGGTTACTTGTTGTCTGGAATTCTTGGATGGTGTTCTACGAGGATTCACGAATGGCAGCGTTGCAGCGAGAGTGTGGGACAACAGCTGACATCACGAAACACAGAAATTTGAAGTCCTCGGTTTAACCTCTCTCCGACTCCGGGAAGTATCTCTGAGCATCAAATGGTCTATCTGAATCACGGAAGTCAGAACCAATTCCACCATTCATAGGAGCAAATGCTGCAAATAGATGGAAACAAAAGGCGTCAAAATTTGAAATAACAAAACCAGTTGCATTCCCATGAAGTGTCCTTACTAGCAGACACGCCTAATAAAGTGGTAAATTTCGGCCGATAAAGAACTCCAAAATATGAACAAATTTGTGTTCTGTATGTATCATAGCAGCAGAATCTTGAATTTGCAACCTATTGTCACATGCTGAATCAGTGATTCAGTGCACAGACCCAACCAGGAAACCTGGTCTTCAAATGTTTGGCCCGCTACGATAACAGAACTTGAACTAAATGTTTTCAAATTAAGAAAAATAATAATATAAGCAAGAAAAACAGTAAATATGGTATCAAGTTAGAATTCAATTGCTAGAAGAGACAGGATATCTGGAAAATGATCAACCTTTGTCCCTCATTCTTCTCTCCCTATCATAATCAAACTTATCTCGGATTTGCCCAGCCTTTTGTAAAGTATTGTCACCTTGTCTACCAGCTCCCAAACCTTGGTCCTGCATTACAAATTATACACCTTAAATGAGAAACCGAATCCTACTGCAGTACAAAGACTTGCAGTATGATGCACGTTCTCTTAATGCACCACAATGTTGGATATCCATGATGGAAATACAGCATGACGGCATGCAAAGCTTTCATATTAGTAACATTTTCAAGTGTCGACAAAAGTTTTCAGGAACTTGCTTCTAGTTAAATCTCATCTATGGATACTTTTCTGAAGCAATGACAGGGGAAAACTTGATGGATGACATGGAACCAACAGCGTGGAACATCCATGCTACTTCAAATGAGTGGTGAACAAATCAAATATAGCACCTTCAGCCTATCAATACTCCCCAAAGCTAAATTGAATAGGCTTCTGCAACCTAAACAGAAATTTGATTCTGACATTTAGCAAAAGCCACAGCACTAAATAGGATCAAAACAAGTCTGCGTTTCTGCAAATGTTACACTTGCTTTTGATTATGAGCTCACAAACAGATACTGACAGAAGTACCAACCGACCAGTAACCTAACCTTCCTCTAACCTCTGACTACTGCCGGGTATTTGTGTACAAGACAAAGACTAAGGAGTCAAGTTACCTGCGATGTGATACACCTAATTTGTTAGAGCAGATAAAAAGTTCACGCAACTGCATGATAGATGAGTGGTAACTACTTGGATTGCTCAGCTCTGTGGTAGTGTTTCCTACACAAACTAAAACTGATATTGCCCACCAATGTCCAAGCTTCTCGAACAGGGGACCGGTTACTCTTTTGTCAAGATATAGTATCATACTATGATCATGTTATTAGCATTGAAATGAAAAAGTAAAGCAAGAATTAAGGACATGACATTGGTACCTTAATTTGGTAGTTGGACCGTTGTTTCCTGGAACAGAAGAAAAACGAGATCTAAGTTTACATTACATTTACACAAAATAACTCATCATGCCCACATGTTTTTCACGAGCGTATGAAGATAAATGACTGTTTCCCAGTGAGAGGGTATACAGTCAAATCTCAAATGCACACATGCCTCTTAAAGTGCAAGGCGAAAAAAGAAGAAGCAACAATGGGTATGACCCGGTAACTAGAACTTGATAAATCGTGATACAAAAATGCAGAATAGGTATCTAGAGGGATTATTAAAATTCAAAATTAGGTTACAGAAGCAAACCTGTAGGGCGAAAAGTCCTGATCATCCTCGTCACCGGATTCATAATCCGCGTGATCTTGGGCAAGTTTCTTGGAATAGCCTTCATCCCAGTACAACCTTTCCCAGTTCTCTCTTAGCTCCTGATATAGTTCCATATACCTTTTGCAAAAAGGTTCGTGTTCCTTTTTCCACATTATAAAACAACAGCAACATTAGTCCCCAGAAATTTAACAAATGTCTTCAGCTGTTATAGGAGTGTATTGAATTTGAATTTATAAATATTACTGGTTCTGCCATAATCAGGCACCTTATCTATAAGATGATATTTCCAACTGCCCACATTCTTCAGTTAGGCAAAATGTCGAATACCTATTGTACATGATTCATCATCCTAAATAAAAACCCATTTTATTAAGAACCGTAATTTCCATTGATGGAGCTCAATAAGGCATCACCATGTAGTAAGAGAGTATAACCCTAGAAGTGAAAAGGGAGAGAGAGTACCTGTTCCTTAAGAACGAGACGAGTACGACGCATGAACTGTTCGCGCATTTGTTTACGACGCTTATTAGGAAGATTATCTCTAGGTATAACAAAACGTTCTCTAGGAGGAATATGTTCACCAATTTCATGCATTTCACCATCAATAACCCACCATTCTGATTTATCACCTTTTAAATTCTTATTCTTCATCGATACCACTGGATTTTTCTTAGTCCTTCTCTTTGCAGATGAAGGTGCTGATGATGAAGAATAGGGACCAACATCACCACCACTGCCACCAATATAACACCGAAGCTGCTGGGTTTCTGCTATTGGTAGTACATGTGGATGGAGAAATGGGTTTCCTTGAAGCTGAGTTAATCTCTGCAACTTCCTGGTTATAGATAACATTAGCAATTAGTGGTATCTTAAGAGATGATGAAGATTTTGGCTACTTGAGAAGGTTTCAAGGACAAAATCTTTTAAAAATCAGCTAGTTGGAGAATCGAAACAATCAGCGTTTGAAGCCTCCTTTGTTTTTCAGGCAAAACCAGCTTTGGGTTTTCGCAACCCATCCCCAACTCGAACAACAAAAATGTTTTTTAAGGCTTGGTTGGTATTGTCACTACCCATAGCTATTTTTAACAATTTTCATCTTGCAATGTTTTTAGATTTATTTATTTAAATTCTAAGTTTTTTGGAAAATGAATTTATAGTATTTAATCTTATTGGTTTTATATATTGCAAATGTCTTATGAAATACTAGTATAACACGCGCGATGCGCCTGCCGCTTGAATCGGCTATTGAGTATCATCGAAAACTGATTTGATAATGCATGCACAATGTGCCTGTTATTCCGGCCAAAAGCTGCAAGCACATGTGATGAGGACAAACTTGACTTGGTTCTGGGTCCAACTGGGAGAAAACAGTAATTACATTAAACATCCAACTGGGAGAAAACAGTGTTCTCGGTTCAGATTATACAGTCAAACAAGCATCTTAATAAAGACTGCACTCGCAAATGTCCTGCCACTTGAACCGACAACGTGCATTGAGAATACAGGGCTTATATTGTCTAAAAGTAACAAAGGAAACCCGAACATCGAATTCTCGGCACTTCTTGCTTCTTTCATTTCCAGTAACTGCAATTCTCGGTCAGTTTAAGATCGACACTTCTTGCCTCTTTCAATCAGTGTACCTGCTAATGCTAGATGCCGAAGTTGTTCTATGATCCTAGGGCTCGGGCGAATGTTGTCACACCTTATTGTTATCACCACTTGAACTGTGAGATGTAGTTGATCACCTGTGAATATCAGCAATAGCATAAGCATAATTTGATGCAGCTTCACTAATCACTAATAATAATAAATTCATAATTAAGTGTACTTCATCATTTTGAAACAATAAAGTCATTAAAAATAAGCTCCACATGTTTCTTAGTTAGTAACAACATTGCAGTAGTAGTAAAGACTCATGTTAAGAGAAACATTTGTTCCCTGGTCATCGACACCTAACTTCACCTTAGACTCGGTGGTTTCACATTTCAAGGCACCTCTTTTTTTATTCTAAACTTGTGAGGTATATTTTCTTTGCACATCAAATGCTTTTATCTAATTCTAGTCTTCTTAGACGATAGTGAAAGAGGCACATTTTGCATATGTATAAGCAAAGCCTATCAATGCCATACATGTAATGGTGATACATGAAAGTCGTATAGCTGATAAAATGCATCCAGTTGTTGTGCTTATACAATAGTTATATGTTAAAAAGGGACCTTTTTTATAATAGTAAAGATACTTACCCACCTTGTGTGATCCAAAGTTGTATATACATTCGACTGTGTTGCTGAAATCTTTGAAGACACGCTTATCTTTTTCCTGATAGTTTAACTACACGATTAAATGATGAAGATATCAATCCACTGTCACCTTCCTTAACCATGAACCGACAGGATTTTTTTAATACCTTGTGCAAATCCACGAAATTCCAAATCTATACAGAGTTGTTTTTGTCTTACCACAAATTGGACCGGCTTCATGCATCTTATTTCGATTGAGGATAGTAGGGCTTGAGTGAAGATTGCTCAACCTGGTTAGTCATTGTGGTGATAAGCTACTAAAATTAAGTTTGCCCCAAAATAATGAAGGATGCCGGTTTCGAATGAATCCTGCAACGAAATGCAAAACAAATGTTCGAACGGTTGAATGAAACCCAAAAGACAATTGCCTCAACACAAAAAAAAAAAAAGATTAATCTACAACACACCATCTCTCTCTCACTGCTTAACTAAAACAACCTCGAACACAACCAAAACTTTTGTTACCCAAGCCTGTAAATTGTTTGCTGCAACAGGCTTTTACTCTATCACATGTATGCTCATTCTATGTAAATATTGCTGAAATTATAACCTTAAGGCTTAAGCAGACTGCTAGGATCAACATGTTTCGTACACTGACACCTCATATTGATTCATAATGCATATTAATTGTTTTTCATTTGCATGCACATGGTATAGATCTACATAATAAGCTTATGTTGCTTAGGATCTTAAGTTATGGGATGAGCATTATAGAATTAATAAGCTTACAGCTTGTGCTGGCTTCAATTCGTTTGCGATAAGGAATAAGACATCTTTTGTTCAAAGCTTGTCTTTCATCGTCTGTCATTTTCTCTTGTTTCGCTTTATAGTAAGCATTCCGCAATCACTTTTTAATTTTGTCTGTCACTCTCGGCTAGCTCCGTAAGTCTTTGGCTTCGATGTTGATCCGTCTGCAAATCAATCAAATCAAAAAAGTTATAACTGAAATTACTTGGTTATAAATTTGTTGCGTACTAAAACTGAAATTCTCTACAAATGATAAGGAATTCAGATTGTAAAAATAATAAAAAAAATTGTGGACATCAGTATAGCTAGACGACTGTAACTATCAGAGTATACGCCTACTTGCAAAACTCCAAGAGGTCATGATTGGTAATTTGAGAGATTTTTAAAATTGAAATTTGAAGGTTTAATTATGACAGACTTTAAATCGAAATTGGGAAGATGATAAAAGAGAATGAAGAAATAAATGTACCTGCAGTAGAAGGAGGTGGAGGAGGGTGGTGGTGATCTAATTTAGAATCTTCAGAAGTAATTCCAAAATTTCAATTGTAAATTCCATTTCGAATTTAGGATTACAGGTCGGATTGATTCAATCAAAACCATGAACTCTAAATTCGAAATCGAATAAAATAAGCAATTTGAATGGAGAAGAAAGGTTTATCCAATTTGGTATCTAGGGTTGCAGGTTAGACGATCAATTCAAAAATTAACCGTAGGGTTACAGGTTAGAAGAGACGGAGAGAAAGAAAGAAACGAAGAAGATGGTGGTGGTGGTGGTGGTGGTCAAAGAGGATGAAGCTGAAGGAAGTGGAGGGTGGTGGTGATTTTCGCCATCTCTTCCTCTTCGGTGGTTTTCTCCTTCAATCTTCAGATTGAGTTCAAGTGAAAACACGGAAGAAGATTGAAGTCGAATATGTCCCTGACGTTTTAAGATATTTACGATGATTTTACATTAAAACAAAAACCCGGAGGGGTAAATATGTAATGTCGATTGAAATTTTTGGTTACACACCGAAAATGCCTCTTTTCTTTATATTAGTATAATAAGATAACACTAGATAGTAACCCGTGCTACGCATCGGGTCGTGCCAACTGTTGTGCTTTTGAGATTTTGAAAAAAGAATTGGTAGTGGCCTTTAGGCTTGGAAGTAACCCTTGCTACGCACCAGATAGTTAGCTCTTCGCGTTGCTCGTTGTTTTTTTCAGTTGGATTTCTGTAACTTGGAACTTGTAGGTGAAATTTTATGTCCATACACTTCAATCTTGCTCATACCATTTGACGCCGGATGACATTTCGGTCTTTTCCTTGAAATAAGTTTGATTTACATTTTACGTTATTTGATCTCTGCTTGAAAAAACACA
This sequence comes from Papaver armeniacum, assembly GCA_023531295.1. Taxonomy (NCBI): domain Eukaryota; kingdom Viridiplantae; phylum Streptophyta; class Magnoliopsida; order Ranunculales; family Papaveraceae; genus Papaver; species Papaver armeniacum. Next base: position 47,086 of record JAJJWW010000551.1, read on the forward strand.
ATTAGTAGAAGGCATATTAGTAAATCATTCGTTATTTGATTCTCTCTGCGTAAAATCATTACGTCAAACAACATGCCTCCAAAGACCAATCGTGTGAAAGAATTACATGGATAACGAAAACCCCCCTGGCCACATATAATTAACCAAAAACTGATACTACAAATTCAGTGCCATACTTGTCTGTGGCAATAAGCAAAATGGCAAAACACTACTTGCTTTGGCTTCCACCAAATGCATTTTGAAACTCGCGCCATGTCTCCATTCTCAAAGAGCGTTCACGATATACCAACATCTGTTTAGTTTACTTGAGTATTTAGATCCATAATTTCATTATAAAATAAGAATAAGGCAAACAAAGATACTGCACTCGCCACTACATCTTTCAACCGCCACCATTCACAAAACTAAAGACATGACTAACCAAAGATACTCGCTCAGAAAACAGAACAACTTAATTTTTATTCGAATACAATCGCCTCTTCCATCAGGTACATATTCAGGAGATCGATCTGGTGGAGAATTTGTAGACTTCATTGTACAAAGCTACAAATATTGTTGAACAGATAGGGTCTTCAAATTCGGAACGCAGTAGAGAGCTACATAGCCAGTATGATTGTTTATAAATTTATATTGGTATGGAAGGATATACGAAAACACAATACATATAAGGATATGTCGACAATAACCCCAAAGACGGGTCCGATTATGGCGACATGTGGATTTTCCTTTTCCGGGATGATAGGGTAACATAATCCGATCGCACTGGTCATCATTTCGAACTCCCGAAAGGGTGAATTTGCCTGCGGAAAACAAAACAGAAATTATATAACAGATGCCATTATTGCCTTCCATTTGTTTATGAAATCATTTTGAACGTTAAGATTCGGAGAGTGAAAAATACCGAGCAAGACCTGAGAGGTTGGAAAAACGAAAGTAAATAAATGTGGTTGTGTTGAGCCTTTGAATATAACGGAGGTGTGGTTGCTACATTTTCATCACTTGTGAGTTCGCAAGACATGGAAGGCTCATCCCAAATTTGAACCTGGAACAAAATTGTCATTAGTAACAACAGGATAACACCATTTCGTGCCCGCATTCCGTAACTTTTGTACATTGCTATAACTATTAATCACAAATTTTAAAATTGATTATTCAAGCATTTTAGTAAATTTGCAAAGTGTATTTAACAGATTGAAGAAATTTCTTCTTATCAGTTTTAGAAGGTGGAAAAATTTTCTCTGGTGGAAACACTATTGAATATTTTTGCTCCACTGTAAAAAAATTACCCTAAGATTCTACTAACGAAGTCTTGTAATGTGCTCTGTGATACTAATTTCAATTTAATTAGCATGATACCTGAACCATGCATTGTTTGTCTTCTAATGGACCTTTTACATCAATTGTTTGGAAACGAATCTGCTAGATAAAACGTATATGTCATACTGAATTAAGAGAAAGCTAACATTGAAACACCAAAACAAAACCAAAAATTTTAAGCTATGACACTTCAGGTTCCAGTTAATATCTGGAGAGAAAAACGTGATCAGGATCATCGGAATCAGAAAAGGCATGCATTGAGTTTATAAATGTTACTAACATATTAGTATCCATCATCAGTATCAACAAAAATGTAAATAGTTATATAGTCCTGCTGCAAGAAAATTATAAAAACGTAACTTTTCTTAATATATCTATGTCAATCATGAGCGAGAACTTTCTTTCTTTTCATTAATCATAGAAGAGAAATAAATGGAAAAAGAAGAAGTTAACCAACCTTAATACCTTTAGCAAGAATAGAACTTGCGGCGAAGACTCAGAGAACTTCAGAGTGCAAACCTAAAGTTCTGCAAGTTAATAGGTTGAAAAATTGTGATGAATTTCTTGTTGGCATTTCTACAAACAAGAAACGTACTAGGTCCTGGTCTTTCAAAATAACACAATAAATCAACACAATGCTAAGAAAGTAACCCAATAAATCAACAAAATGCTAAGAAAGCTATGTCTGAAATCAAAGTTGTCAGAGATTTTATATCTACATTAATTTCAAATAGAGTGAATGAAGAGACATATGTACCTGCAGATGCAATATATCAGATGCCGTAAGCAAAAAATGCATCCAATTTAGTGTGTACCAATTTTCCTAAACATATCAGAAAAAATAGAGACAACCCCAACAAAAATGTTAGTAAAGTGGAACTGACAAATCTCAATCAAAACTAACTATGAATAAACGTAAAGCAACCTGGGTAACGAAGATGCAGTACGAACTGATTTCGCAAGAAGATATTTAGCAGTAAGATAACACTGGAAGTGGGCGGTGGTTTTGATCGTGGATTTGTTTTCGATACATGTAGGGAGTGGCCGAGAAAGTGGGGTTAGTTTTGTTAGACGCTTGAAAGGAGGTTAAGATGAAGATAATGCTATTTTTAAGGGCCAAAATCAATGAGGGAGCTGTATTTCTAAATACTCTCACCACAGTTGTCCACATCAGTTTTTTGTGGGGCCAAAATGAAGGAGAATTGATTATTGAGTTTCAATTATCATCTTGTTGGATAAGATAAGATAAGATATGTGCCTTTGCATTCGTGAACTGTGCTATGATCTCATATATGCTCAAAAGTTAAGTCTATTATGTCTTAGTGCATATATTGATGAAATATAGAATGAACTTTTTGTGAAATTCCGCAGTAAGTTTTCTTATGTTGCGTGATTTCCGACTAGATTAATCAATAAGATCTTCTTGTGGTTAATTTACTCGAGGTTTACTGGATACAAATCCATGTGATTTGCAAATGTCCAAAGAAATCCTTCTTTTCTTGTAAAAGTAAGGTCGCTCATGTTGTTCTCTTGGGAATGACATCAAATGAGGGAGAGTTCTTAAATGAACTTGTGCTAAATTGCCATATCATTGTGGGGAGAGCGGTTGTGGAATTCGAAGGGGTTAACTTGTATCTTAATAAACTCCTTGATGAATAGTCTATATAGTTATACGACTTAGTCTCATTAGAACATATAATAGAATAGACTTCTGAGTGATAAATAAGTTTTACTCTCCACATACCTTTTGTTGATGAAGTTCCTCCAAGCTCCTCAGTAGATCTTCTTCTTCAATTGGTGAACGTCGTGAAGTCTAAAGCTCAACTACATATTCTATCCTAATCCTAGACATATATATAAGTAGACTAGAAATCAATTATATAGTTTTGATCAACTAAACTTGACAAACAAGCTTGAGATAACAACGCTTGCGAGCTCGACCGAGTAGTGCTCCAATAGGATTTACCTGAGAAATTCCGGAACTCTTGTTTGCGTACCTAGTATGCGAACGGGTTTACTTGAGTTGGGTCTAGAACGGTTGTTCGCGAACCGGGTTTTGCGAACGGCTTGACTAGGCCAAGGTCCTGAGTCGTTTCTTCACGTACCCAATTTGCGAACACATTGGTTAAGTTCTAAAATCGGTAATGTATGATTCTTATACTCATGAAATAAAACATTTATGATTTAAGGAATGCAAATTAACTTTGCAAACCGTGGATTAATGATCATGAATTGATTCTTGTATAAGTTGAAAAAGCGGGGGTACAACAACCACACCCAATATTTCGCTTAGCAATCTGTATGGACAAACTCCAATATACTTTCTAGAGAATCAACTAGACAAATGGACTCAATCTAGAGAAAAATATATCAAAGAGTTTATATCTCAATCTCTCGATTTGATCTTTACTCAAGCAAATAGAAATCTGCGAGTCTTTATCAAAGAGAGATAACTTGGATGGTACCAAAGACCAATATCCAAGTGTCAATCAATTTAAATCAACAACCAAAAGGTCAGATATTCTAATTGATTGAACAACGCACAACAGGTGATATTTCAAATCTATAAACAAATATAATCGGAATACAAATAACACAGACACCGTAATTTTGTTAACGAGGAAACCGCAAATGCAGTAAAAACCAGGACCTAGTCCAGATTGAACACACGCTCGTGTATTAAGCCACTACGAGACACTAGCCTACTCCAAATTAACTT